>JAKSYS010000046.1:0-165323 GCA_022925895.1 Fragilaria crotonensis
CGGTCACACCTTGCCTATTGGACATTGTGTCCATGGTTCGTCCCATCGCCAGCGTCCCGTCGTCCTTCACTTCCCTCTTGACAAATGCAAAGCATGGATATCATAAATAAAAGTTGTACCAAAGGCGATCGGTTCTGATTGCAATCTTATTCAGTCTTTGTACCATGGTAAGCATGAATTACATTAGACTCAACACAGCATCGCTCTCAACGTTGAAGTACAGTGACAGCGTCGATGTTTCAGCAATACCTTCTGTTCCGACGGTTCAGCAGTCACAACATTGTGTGATTGTCAGCAGCCGCCTTTACGGATATCACACGGAACGACGACGGAGGCATGCGTTGGATGGGTATCGACATGCGACATTCAACTCGAATCTTCTTGCAGCCAGGTATTCCAACTATCGGCGATCATGGTCGTTCTGAAAGTAGAGAATCGTACGAGCATGAATACGTCCACGATACTGATACTCTTGGAGGGCGTGTGACGTTTTTCAACTGCGAGGTGCCGTCATTATCAACAAAGAATTTGCGACGAAACGACAGTGTCAATTCATGTCGGTTATGGCTCTTGATGCCGATGATATACTATTACCTGCTGCATTTCAGAACATTGAGATGGGTTGGAGGCATGTCCTGTCAAGCCACAACCACGGTGCCCATGCTACCTTGGATGGTCATTCCTTCCCAACGCATTACTATCGGGAGTTCCATTGATCGAGTTTCCACAGTTAACACTGCATCCGGTTTCCCGGACGGGTCCAAATTGAAGTGTACTTGCAGAAACCAAACGACCTGCACATTTCGTTAATGCCGAGGTATTCATCCCCGCATCACAGGGAGTAACCATTACCATGCCCCTGGAGATTGGCTCTCTCAGTTTGGTGCTGATGATCGCATCATGGCTGTTAATCATGTTTTTCAATGGGAACGAGCCATACCACAATTGGACGCTGGCAACATTAGAATACACTTCCAAATTCTTGGGTTGAACCACTCGGCGTGGCTAGTGACTCCATTGCCATCGCACTACAAGGCTCCGCGGAGGCAGACGACGAGTCCGTGTAATCGTACATACCTTGCGGAATTGTGGGCAAACAAGGTGGAGAAATGTTGTGGGCCAATCGACAGTTTGTTCCAAAGTTAACGTTGGAGGAGTGGGAATCGAATGCGCTTGTCAAAACGAAGGAACGTGTTTGGCTTCGGCCTGTGGAGAGGTGGAATGCACGGAGCAACTGGTCATCATGAAGAAAATATATCATTTGGCTTGGTGAATCTCGTCGTCAAAATGCCAAAAAAATGCATCCGGCTCATGCAATTGCACATCAAACGTGCTGGTTGGTATTCATGGACTACACGGTATAAGTGTCATTGATCAGAATGTTAATGTTGGACATCTCCCGACGGGGGTCGTCTGTTCTTAGACAATGACTGTCGACAGAAAAAGTCCATCTGAGAAAAACAAGGCACACTCGCAATTACTCGGATATACAGCGAAACGAAATTGCCACGGCGACTTCACACATCACGTTGGCTGGCAATCGAAACGGTACCGTTGGGTTGGTACACGACCATGAACGATCAACGAGTCTAGCTAAATTCGCTTCTGCGTTGAATCAGTGTCGATGTACATATAGAGATGTTTCATCAGCTGAAGTATAGTTCTGTGATGCGGAATTCCTCTGCAGGCAAGGTGCCGGCCGTTAGTGTCCCAACTCTTGCATGAAAGCGTCGCTGGAGTACAAGCAACGTCATTGGCACCTGCTGTTGGAGGTTGAGAACTATGACCTGGACCTTATCTACGATGCATATGCTTACTGAGAGCCTGCCAGTACATATCATGCTTTGGGGATGAATATCGCTAGAGAACAGTGTTCCGGCATTCTAAAATTCTTAGCTTTTTAAACCACAAGATCTTTTGCTGGACTGTTCGCCGGAGTTCGGAAACAATAAGATACTTGTAATTGTAGATAGTGAATCTTCAGCCTAATACTGGGATCACGGATCCAGTGCTAGTGTACAGTGTTGCCCTTTCTTCTGTGAATCGTATCAGCGATACATCTGACGTCTCATGTCGGCTGATGATCAACTGTAAACTTCTTTTTCGGTTATTTTTGGCTTCTTTCGTTTTCGTTCCCACGATTGCCATCAACGTTCCTTGCATGATTTATATTCATACACGTTTACCTACATAGTTACCGAATGGGAACTCGATGCGCATCTTCAATGAGAATGCGAACTGTCTCGTTCCAATCATCCATCAAGCTCACAAAACTACAATATCCACAAATAAGAACAGCTTCCACAAAAGAAACACCGAACAAACAACAATGACGAAGATCTCTGATGCCGAATCTGCCGCCCTCAGTGGCAGTAACATGAAAGACCTCAGTCGCAAGGCATCGACCTGCGAAGAGCCCCCGCACCACAACACGTACTCTGACATTCCGGTTCACAAGAACGCCTTCTCGTCTCCCGGACTTGCCGCTGATGTGCTCCACGATCATTCTGCCGTACTGGCCGAGGCTCCTCCAGAGCATCATGTCCCTCCCATGTCTGAATCCGTCGGCATGCACCACGTCAAGTGAGGTATCAATGATGCAATGAAGAGATAACGAGCGAGGCAAACATGGCTTGACACTCTAGATGAGGGGTCCTGGCAAAGACGACCGAGGCTCATAGATGTACAGCGAAAGCTTAACTGTCATAACTAAGCAAACGACACTGCAGAGATATCTTTCTACCGGTAGAAGATTTGTCTCACTTTATGTAGACGGCTCATGTCGTATATACCAGAGTTGTACCAGGTATGCGCTATTGGAGCCACCGCTATCCTAACGCTCCTACTTGCGAGGGTAGAGATGTTGAAGATCAAGCTGTTCTTGTTGCTACTCGATAGCCCGTGCTAGGCATGAAACCCATCAACTGATGTGTTATGGTAGAGGTATCAACACGATGGGGACTCTTGGGCTCGATGTAAGGTCGAGGCAATATCTGAAACAAATGCTACATTGGCGGCGAACATGTCCTACGAATACGAGAGCCTCCTAAAGCAGTCGTTTCGCACTTGGCCATTGCGTTGACGGGAGCCATGTATGGTTAAAGGATTCGTCGGAACGCACCAGAACAAAAAGGGTGCAGCCCTGTCCCCAAAGACGTGATGGTCGATGATTTACATCGAACAGAAACGATTGATGGAGAGTCCGCGGATGGGAGTTTTCGTTGGAGCTCGTCAATACGGTGTTTACCAGGTACTGTACAGCATCCAGGTACCGAGTGATACGGTACTTATCGTAGATGTTTCATTTTAGCGCGATGTACCAGCACGACATGTGTACAGTACAATACCGAAGAAGAACTACGGTTCTGTGCAAGATCACATGCGTCCTGGCGTAATCAAAGAACTACGACTATCTCGTGTTTTCTAATGATCTACCTGGAAGTCCCAGACTATGTTCCAACAGGAATGCTCACAGCAAAGATAGTTGCATTGATGATTTCTATTTCTGATGGAAATCTATTTTGTCAAAGTGCAATGAAGCCATTAATGTCGTGATCAGCAGTGACTGGCTAAGGTCTTAACGAGTGGGTTGTTGTCTGATGGGCAGCCAACAGAGTAAAAGACATCACAACTAGCTACTAGTAGCATATCAGCCTTGTCTCAGACTAGGCACCGGCAGGAGTGCTCGCACCGGTGATAAGTGCGTTGCGTTCTTCGATTGCTGACGGGAGGTCAATCGATGTTGCCGTTGTGCAATGGAGACTTTTACGTCATAACGCACAGTATTTAAAATTGTCTAGATGTGGCGAGCGAGAAGATCCTCCAAATTCATGACCTACACAAGTGCGCATATCATCGAGAAATTTGGTTGCAAGGATCAACGCCAGTGTGCGTGCGGCGAGCAGCCAACATTCTGATGCGACTCTATTTTGCTGCGCTGCGGAAGTGGATCAATCTCGGTCGATAAACATGTCCTTTACAAATTACGCACTGCAGCAGTATATGGTCCTTTTTCACATTGCGCGGCAATTCAGAAAGAATTCGCAACGAAACGCATCAATATTGTATACACGTTTCTCTATGACTGCTCCCGCCAAGTAGCGACCATAAACTGCGAATGCCAAGAATAAGCAATTACATTTCTAATTAATGTTTCAACTCGTGGTTTCTTTGATCTTGAATAGTTTTATGTGACGAAGCCGGTCCATGAGCAAAACATTCATTCTTTCATTAATCACTTCAATCGGAGCCGCTCCGGGTAAACGATAGATAGCACGATGTTGATACGAAGGGTTGCTGTAGACATTCAAGATATCAACGAGCTGCAGGCGTACCCTACTAGTGGCTCAGTTGTTTCTGCAGAATGCGCAGGGCGTTTCAATTGCACGCAAGGTATGTGAACGGCTTGTGGATGGGAGAAAAGTTGCCTGTAAAGAAATAGATAGGCTTCACTTTCTTGTGTTCGAGGTACTACGTATGATAAATACAGAATATATATGGCCTGCTTGGAAAACCGGTGTGGAATCCTCATTCCTCCATCCTCTGTAAGCCCTTGTTGACTGGACTCGATCCCCATTCCACACAAACGTACCAAACTGGCATATGTACACATAGTACCAAACTGGCATAT
This sequence comes from Fragilaria crotonensis, assembly GCA_022925895.1. Classification (NCBI taxonomy): domain Eukaryota; phylum Bacillariophyta; class Fragilariophyceae; order Fragilariales; family Fragilariaceae; genus Fragilaria; species Fragilaria crotonensis. The sequence goes on from JAKSYS010000046.1 coordinate 4,631, forward strand.
GCGATCATACTCTTCGTTATCTTTACACCAGCAATTTGAGATAGATTCTTCCTTCTGCATCTGTGAACCAACCGCAACCTGTCGATGTGCATTCATCGGCAGAATCTTCTTCTTGCTGCCTGCACTCAGCAGTCGATCTTTCACACGCGTTCATGTGAGCGTCGCAAAACGACGACACGCCTGGAGCCACGTCCACTCGAAGAATCGAACGAAGTTCGCGTTCTGAAGGTGCTTCATCCTGCAAGGAGAGACTTTCGGACACTACGGGCTGCGGTTGTAGTGAGGGAGATGCTATGGCACCATTCTCACCCGACGGATCGATCGTCTTCCTTGCAATGTCGGATGGGATATCTTTTCTACGTAAGCGGCAACGTTGTTGCGAGTGTTTCTGCTTCAACCTTCTTTCAGGATCTCGCTGGATCATATAGTCTAACAACGCTTGGCCCACCTTTAGGCGAATTGCTTCGTAAGGGAGTTCATACCAACGATGTTCTTTGCCGCAAAACTGGACGAATCTTAAGGATTCATCTCCATTGAATAGAAGTTTGTTAGCAATGTCGGAAACAACAATCGTCTTGCTGCGCCTGGTACTGGCTGCAGTGTACAACTCGAGACTGTTGGCAATCGATTTGCGAAAAGCCTTGTTCCCAGAATGGTGAAGGCTTGTTCCACATCGGCCGCAGATAACATCACATTCTGCGGGTTTGTAGATTTTAGGCAAAAACGATTTATCGCTTGTATTGCTCGGCGACTCTGGATTGTTCATTTTTCTTTATGCACCAGATTGAACCAGAAGACTCTTTGAAGCATATAGTTGTAGCGGCTATAAGCAACTTTTCTGTTCCGGTGTAGGCGTCTGTTCCATGCAACAGGTTCTGAAATCATCTTCGGAAGAGCGTACTACCGCTCAGTATGTCATAGTATTCAGAGTACGAAGTTCATGGGGAATACAAAAGCTTCGGAACCGGCTCACAGCGCAATACCGTTTCGTGCGCGCTGGCACGTACGAGCGTGCTCACCACTCCGTTTCCTGGTGTCAGGTGCAAGTAGACGTACTTCCTACTATATACCTATATCGAGTCGCGCCCGCATGTGCTAACCAGTGCATCGCACGCTCTATACTATCAATGTACCAGGTACTGTATCAATATTATTCAGAATGACGGATTTGGATATCATTTTTCTGATCGAGAACAAGTACGCAAGTACATTCGTTGTAGTACGTTCGTAGGGACGTTCGGAAATTATTCTGATCATATGCAACGCCGCGGGCGTTCGTAATTTGCCGAAAACTCAGACTGGCGCTCGTGAGCTTGGCATGCCCATGTTTCCTAAACATTCGTACGAAGTGACAAGTAGTCTACTCCTCGGAGTATGAACAAAGTCGAGGCTGAAAAAAAGATTCGCCTATAGCGTGGTTTTAGACTTCGTCGATGGTACATACCGGTACTTGGACCTTGTATGATACTGGTCGATCTCGGGTACTGTGCTTCAGTACCAGTAGCAGGATCTGTCACGAAGTCACGAATCGCCATGACTGGAGTATGCTACTAGTAGAGTCTTACGAACGTCATCACGTCATCCACATTACAAGTACTCGGACCAGGAGGTTCCGGAATTTCGGCTCTTTTACCTTTAAGTGTATAGTGGCGACGTATACAGTACTAATTCTACAACTTCATTCATCACGCCGGACAAATATTCCACGTTCCATCACCCCTTCAAATGTCCGGATCATTAGGTACATTAATTGCATGACGTGACAAATTTTGAGCTTTAAGTAAAGAACTTGAGCTTAGACTTTGCGACAATGGAATCGACGTCTTATGAAATCCTACTTAAGGATATAAGACATTTGAAGTGTCGGCAGCCATTGTCTCAAGAGCCGCTGGCTCAAGAGCCATTGGCTCAAGAGCCGCTGGCTCAAGAGCCAACGGCTGAACAACAGCCCCCGACGAAGTCAAACTCAAGAACACACTTTTTGTGTGTCCTAGAGCTTGTCATTCGCTTAATGTATTCTCTTCATACTTGAATATTGTTTCGCTGATGCTTACAGAAAATGCTATATAGCAACCATAGATGACCTGTCATTTCTTTCGCTCCCGCTTGGCGAGTTCTCATTTAAGGAAAACACGTTCCTCGACTAGTTCGACAGTAACTGGCTTGAGCCAGTGGCTCAAGACCAATGACTTAAGAGCCAATGACTCAAGAGCCTCTGGCTCAAGAGCCAATGGCTCAAGAGCCAACGTCTTTTCCAAATATCCCTACATAGTACTAGGGTTCATCCAAGACATTGAATCGATGTTGTACTTGTCCTAACAAACGATGTTAACAAAGTTCCAAAACTTAAGCACGGCTTTTATCATTGTGGTTCAACAGAAGACATTCTATCATTTTGAAACGTGGAATTATTTAGGTGTTCGTCGAACATATTTCTGGTAGATAATCTGCGTAAAGGTATGAGACACATAAAAGAGCCGAAGTTCCGGAACCTCCAGGTACTACTAGTACCAGGTATGTATGCATAACAGGCAGGCCGTGTATGTAATCGAGCCAATGGAGCGTTTCTCAAAAAACTCAAAAGAAGTTACACATCAACTTTATCTCTCCCATATTTAACCCCAAACATCAAAAATCGTAGGACAAAAAAGAGGACAAATTTTGGCGACACTCGCTAACTCCAGATTTCAAATACAAACAAAATTGTAGTCGTACATCTTGTTCCTGACTTCATTACCTTTCTAAATCTATCCCACTTTTGCATATTGTCCTAGAAATGGTGGAGATACGTTGATCTGAAGATAGCCCATTTTTTTGTCATCGGAAAACATTTTGTCCTAAATTGATCGCTCTGGAAAGGACAAATTATCTAAAAATTCACCGTACAAAAATCAATCTTCGGATTTTTACGTAGTGAAATCCCGTGTTAAATCTCATCTTCACAATGATCATGACTGCTATCTCTGAATTTACCGACAACACTACTTTCTATCACAACAAAAAGCTCTGTCATGCCCATCTTGAGGGTATTGTGATCACTTTTTTGTGGTCTGGCTTTCTAATGGCTGCACAATTGGCACTTTCATCAATTTCTAGATTTTCACATGTTAAATTGCCGTGTTAAAAATCATCTTCACAATGATCATGTCCCCTGTCCCCAAAAACACCGACAAGAACCCTTTCAATCACATCAAAAGGCTCTGTCTTGTCCACCTTTTGGGTCTTGCAATCACCTTCTTGCTGTCCGGCATCATGTGATGCACAATGGGCACTTTTGTCATGGTCAATGCCAAACAACGCCAAATCACGCCAAATCTTGACAATTTCCGGGTTAGTTTTTGATTATCTCCGGGTGTGTTCGTAAAAAACAAGTCATGTTTTGCTTTTTTAGGTCTTGTTATCGCTAAAACTTGCCGCCGAGACCATGTGGATTATGTAATTCGAAGTAACGTTCGATCTTATGCTCTGACGTTAAATCTGAGTACACAGAGCTGTAGATAGCAACAAAGGCAACGTACAGTGAGTCATGCAGCCCGATCCGTGACATACAGCGAGTAAGCCAACAAGATTACGGGGTTGTTATCGACATTAACACGGCACTCGCCGTGTTAAATTTCATTAACCCGTGATTTTAAGGTTACATTTTGTCCTTTTGCTAAATCCGCCAGAGGACAAAATGGGTTCGGTGATTCGGAAATAATTTTTAATTTTGTCCTACCCGGTAGGACAAAAATGTTTGGCTCCTCTGAGATACATAGAAATACTGTACACTGTACCAGTAGTAAGTAGAACTCAGTACTCCTGTACACTACTGCAAGTGATGGCCGGCTCGGTTAGTGGACATGAACGGGCTCCCTTGTCCTTATGCTAAATCCGCCAGAGGACAAAATGGGTTCGGCGATTCGGAAATAATTTTTATTTTTGTCCTACCCGGTAGGACAAAAATGTTTGGCTCCTCTGAGATACAGTCTACTCTCGATATTATGGGTACCCTGGTAACTGGCGAAAAGTGCCCATAATATCGAAACACCCATAATACATTAACACGTGATATGTACGTGCTTTTTAAGTACTGGCACAGTACAGTAGTGTTCTACTGGAATAAGTGGCCCTGTCTTGTACCATAGTACGTAGTACAGAAGTACAGCTACTAGCTATGGAGTACTGGAGTGAAGGCAATATAGCACCCTCAAAACCTACACACAAAACATTGACTATTAGGTACGAACAGCAATGGCTGAATGAAAATGCTTTCCCTGAAGATGAGATTATGTTAGACCATACAAATGATACTTCTACAAATGCCAATAATATGTGGGTCATTATGGCAGCAGTAACATCTTGGCTGGGACCAGCACATTAATGATAGATGAGGAGATGCTATTGAGCCTACAATTGAGGTAGCAAATGAGGATGCTATCAATCCATCAACAGAAATAGCAAGGGTGTTGATCCTGATGACCTCCACCTCATCAATTGCTCTCACACAATGCTGCCCATGAGACCCTGAAGAGCAAGAATGCTTCAAAGAAAAATCTTGGCTAGCTAGTACCTTGAATCAGAGCCTTACCAACAAAGATGCCACCAAAATGATGCAAAAAGGAAGAGGGACACAGACATTTTAGGTGCATTCAATCTAATGGAGAACAATGCTGTGAAGCATTTGCAGAAACAAGGTATCTTGGAAAGAAGTAAAGCTGCCAGCCACTGTGCTTCATTTTTTCTACTATGAATAAGCCACCCACAGATGAGGGCATTGCTGATGCATATCATTATGACTCTTCCTACTCCTCAGCAGCAAGTGCCAGTGCAATACATGATGTAATAAGAGAGTAGTAATGAGTACAACAAGCATATGAACTGGCCATTATTAGGCAGTAGGTGCAATAATCCGGTACAGTACCACACACACAGTACACAGTATGGAGGTGGTCTGTCCGTCATCGGAGGTGGTAAATCCAGAATAATGCCCATATTACCGAGAGTGCCCATACTATTTTGCCCATAATATCGCGAGTAGACTGTACATAGAAATACTGTACACTGTACCAGTAGTAAGTAGAACTCAGTACTCCTGTACACTGCTGCTAGTGATGGCCGGCTCGGTTAGTGGACATGAACGGGCTCCCTTTCCAGGAAATCGAACATTGGCGGCAAGACGTAATCATCACCACCCCTGGCGATCATTGGAGCCACAAGCATCAGGGATTAGGGCCGGTGCTGACAAGCAGTGATCTTTCCCACTGGGAGTTTGCATCAACAGAATATGCTGCTAAGGAGTATGTTTACACGAGAGTTTTTGTTTATAACAACGTAATCCAGTTGGGTCAATGGTGCTCCTCAGCAGCAGATCTATTCTAGGTCCATTTAAATACGTCAGAACGTTTGCGAAAGACGTTCGCCATGTTTCTTTGCATCGAAAACGCGATGCACGTTTCGTCTTCTTTCTTTGATTGGTGATTTACCAGAGCGAATCCTCCTTGGAGTTTTCCACTTGGATGCAGCAAATGGAGAATGCGTCCTGGTCCAGTCATTTTAGAGCCTGTCCGTGTTAGTGATATGGTACCGAGTGAAGCTGCTCCCTGCACTGCTGTGCCTCAACTTCGTGATCCATTCTTTGTCCCAGACAGTCACGAAGGCGAGGGAGAGCTCAATGGAATCATTTTCTTTGCAACAAGGGGAGAGTTGGCCATTAGCGCTGCCAGATTGCAAGTCAACTTGACCGAGCTTTTTGATGCCACTCGATATCGCAACCACTCGTTCATTGATGATCTCGTGTTTCAAAGTTCGAGCATGTCTGTTCAAGAACATTCCGAGGATCGCCCATTGTTGATAACAGGTGTCGGGCGTAGCGGTACAACATTTGTTTGTGACTACCTTAATCGTCTTGGGTGGAATATCAGTCACGACAATGGCGTCGTTTGCGGTCCGTTTCCTGGTGCACACGGTGCATCCTCTTGGATCCATGCCTTTCAGACAGCACCGAAGAATGCCCAACCACTCAGGGTGGAGGACGTTGTGCATCTCGTTCGTAGCCCCATGGCTACTGTAACGTTGCGCATGGCACGAGCAAAAGCACGTCCGCACTCTTTACGTTTGCATCAAAAATTGTGGCTCTGGGAAAAGGTTCAACACGATAGCCTGCCGGTTGGAAACGACACAGTTATTGCTTCGATCATTTTGAGGCATTGGGTGCACAAGAACTCATTTGTGTTAAAACATACTCAACGGTGTTTCACCATTGAAGATCTGGCGAGTGATCCGTTGCACACGTGGATGCTTTGCCTGGACGTTGAACGAGATGACTGTCCTGCCTTGGGGGATATCCGACCTGTGCTGCGGTCCATGGACCACAAGAAGAATACCAACGGCAAGTTGGAAGGTGGATGATATGACCTGGTGGCAGCAACTGTCAAACATTGACGAGGATGGCGTGAGAATAGCTTTGAGAATGGCTGCTGAGTATGGCTTCGAGTTGGAAAGTGGTCTGGAGGGTTGTTTCCGAGTCTCGACCGTGAAGTATTCGTGTCGGTTTGACAATGATATGGAGGCTCGATTACGTCGTGAAAAGCCTCGACAGTGGGGCTGCAAGCTCATGACACAGTGATGATAGTCTCAATACACTATTCACCCAAAGCGCCCGACCCAACTGTGCTTTGACGAATGTTGCATTCAAAATGATGTGAAGCGACATTCGACATAAGTCCTATTTCCAAATGCCGCGGCTCCCAATAGTCTAGCTAGTAGCTAGCCACTTCCGGACAGTCTTGGACGTACATTACGGTCCCAATTAGCGATGTAGTACTATGCCATACTCGGAGTACATTTTAGATACTGTACCTCGGACGTACCCGTAGTACAGTATTCAGACTACCAGTACTACATTTCGACAGTACTTGCTCCATACGTTGTTTTAGGGTTGTATACCTCGGACGTACCCGTAGTACAGTATTCAGACTACCAGTACTACATTTCGACAGTACTTGCTCCATACGTTGTTTTAGGGTTGTACCAGTCTGGGGGGCGGCCATTGGCCGCGGTTGTTGCACGACGGTAGAGGAGGTAAGATCTATACAGAGTACGGAGTACGGAGTACGATTGCAAAATTTGTACCACGTTATAAGCATTGGAATCTGGAATTCAAAATATATTTTCCAGTACTCTGGACATTGGACATGTAGTTTCTACTGCAAAATTTGTACCACGGAATCTGGAATTCAAAATACATTTTCCAGTATTTCTAGACAGATCGAACAAACTGGATATGGCATTAACGGAGTACTTGTACATAAAATTGTTGTCCGTTCTACACAACGATTCGTACCACGTTATACAATATACATTTCTGGACACAGTGTAAAAAAGTTTTCATGTAGATTTCTACTGCAAAATTTGTACCATGTAGTTTTCTACCGCAAATGCTACGTCAGTACGTGAATTAAAAAATAATCATATACGATTACTTTTGAAAATACAGTACAACAATATCTGAGTTATTTTAGGTATATATAATAACTGGTACCTGGTATTACAGTCCTCCGAGTACAAGGTACAAAGTACCGTACTACAGTACGTTCATGCACACTTTCGAGCTGCGATGATACTCGTACCGTACGTGATTCCATACTGTAGTACTGGCATACTGGTACGAGTATTCCGAGTATTGTTACTCCGTCACACCCTCACAAATCATGATACACACATATAGCATGTAATTGCATGATGCATGATGCATGATTGATCACAATCGCTAGCTGTGCCGTTAAAAGTTGATTGTTGCAATTAGAAATGGCAGGATGTGACGACTGCAATGATGAGTCGATTGTTTCGTTGTTTGACTCGGCATGCTTCTCTTTTGGTGACCAGGATGCCATCCAAGTCTACGGGAGTTCCACAAATGGTAACTCCGACGGTGATGGCAGTAACGAGCCAATCTGTTACAGTTATTTTGAATTGCAAGAATACTCCAAGGATGTGGCAGCCCAATTGTTCCATCGATTCCGACCCTCCTACGTCCTCGTCGATTGTCTTGGTCATGTCGCTGCCGAAGCGGTTTCCATACTGGCGTGCATGCGCCTTGGAATTGAATTTGTTCCAGTCTCCGCAACTGATGACAGTATCAGTACCGTTGCATCAGAGGACTCGGACCATCAAGGAGAAATGAGAATCGTGGCAATCGTCAAGGAATTACGAAAACAGACCCAGAATCGACAAAATCAAAATATCGTTGCCATTGTTTGCTGTGACGACGATCGAGATCCCATTTTGGGAGTCTTTGCCCAGGCACAAGTCCATCAAATACTCTTTGTCGATAAAGCCGGAAATTTGCGAGAGCGACTGGCTGTTCGAGAGGATCTTCCACCCATTGTACAATCCAAAGCTGACAATCTATATGTTCTATTCACGTCAGGGACTACATCAACATCCAGAATTCCAAAAGCTGTTGTGGGATCCCACAAATCGACGCTCCAAAGATTAAAGTGGTTTCGAGATACCTTTCCACCATCACCACGCATCGGTCGTCGTACGAAACTCACGTTTGTCGATGGAGTCACGGAGCTTTTAGGAGGGATATTGTTTCCACAACATTCGTTTTCGTCGTCTCATCAAGGTATTGTCGCACTTGAACCAGAAGTACTGCAGAATGAAGGAATCGGAGCATTTTTGGCTGCAGGCGTCACACAATTAACATTGCTACCATCACAACTCGCGCAACTATTGTTGCTTCCCAATGATCGATTCAGTACTCTTGACAGAGTCATCGTGTCGGGAGAACCATGCCCCGCGGCCTTGCTGGGCGAGTTCCGAGAACAGGTACCACATGCCACGCTCATTAATCTCTACGGTCAAACCGAAACGACTGGTGATGTGCTGTGTGCTGTCCTCACCGACATGGGGGACGCAGCTGTCGTCAATGGTGTGGTTGCTGTAGGCAAGCCGATATTGCCCTCGATAAGAATCACATGCCAACATCAAAATGAACTTGTCGTTCAGGGCAATCTTTCCAATGGTTACTTGAATTCCAACACACCGATGGATTCCTTTGCCACTGGAGACATTGGATTTTGTCAAAATCACGTTTGGTACATTCAGGGTCGCACGAACGATGCGTGCAAACTGAGTGGGGGTGTGGACGTTTCCCACGGAAATTGAATCAGTGTTTGCAAAATTTTATAACCTGAGTTGTAGTGCCGTGGCAGCAACCATTCTCGATGATCAAATTTATGTACTGACAGACCAACCAGTCCCAACGTTTTCCCGAGAACGCATGCGAGATGCGGGATTGCCATGGAACTTGATTCCCAAACAAGTGGTTGTTCACAACAGTACCACTCTCCCCAAGAGCGCATCCGGTGCGGCCAAGATGGATCGAACTGCCGTCAAGGAGATTGTGCAAAACATTATCCAAGGAACATCACGTAGTGGCGAAGATATCTTGGAATCACTACTGAGGGATGTTTTACGACTCACACGCAAGGACGAGATTGACATGACAAAGTCATTCGTAGAACTGGGCGGGGATAGTGCATCAGCCGTAACCTTCCTATACCACCTTCGAAGGAGATTTGACGTGAAAAATCTGCATGCTGTCGACATTCTACGGTGTGAAAGTCTTTGCGAATTGAGAGCTGCCATTATGGATGGAGTGCCATTACCAAAACGGCAACGACACCTTGACAATGACGATACACGTCTGTCACCTCCTTTCACCCTCACAAAATCATTCAATACTCGGCCAGGAAACACCAGGCGATTCAGTTTCAGGCATGTGTCGATGCTCCGCCCTTAATTCACTCAGAAGGTAAAATGTTATTTGCGGCGTGCCAGGGCGGTGTCGTCCAACGGATGAACTTGATCGACTCGAGTTTTGATGGCGTTGCAGCATGCCGTCATTTCAACGGATGGATGATACAAACGGGCCTCATCATCACTGCTGCTGGGGATAATGAAATCGAGTCCTTGATTGTTTGTTGTTACAGTCGCAAGAATACGTCCATGGTCACCAGCCTGAGTCTTGACTTGCAACGAATTCATTGGCAGCAAACCTTTGACGGTGGACAAATCACATCTACTCCGATCGTCAAAGATGACCAACTTTGGATCAACTTTGGTCATAATGTGGTGCCCATCTCCCTTAAAAGTGGCACCAGGTCGGGAATTCAGAGTCTCTTGCCTTTAAGTACAGCGACGCGGCCGATCCTTCACAACGCAATGCTGCTGTATGCGAGTTGTGAGTATGATACTGGTCTCATGATGGTTGACATGCATGACGGCTCCTGTACTGTTCATTTCTCCGATGTTCTTGGACCAGTGTACAAAAATCCGACCCAATTATCAGACGGGTCGCTGGTCTTAACAGACTCGTACGGAAGCATCCATCGCGTCAATTTGAATGACAAGACAATAGTTACTCAAAACGTTTCACGGTACTACAAGCCACTCACGTGTGCATGCGTCGTTCACGACGGCATGGTTGTGGTGGGGTCGTATGACTCCATGGTGTACGGCTTGAATCCATCGGATTGGACGATGCTCTGGCAGTTGGATACCCAGGCCGCCATTTATGCTGCCCCGGTGCGTATCACTGATTCGTACGTGGTGGTTTGCACCACCGCTGGCGACACCATTTTTGTTGATGTCAACAATGGGAAGCAAATATGGAACGAGCGCATCGGTGGTGGTGTTGGTAGAGCAGGAGCAGGAGAGATTTGGTCCGATCCAGTCAAGCTGGATGACACACGAGTTACATTTGGTGCGAGAGATTCCAGATTGCACCTAGTCACAATAGGAAAGACCCCACTGATGGACCACCGCAAGCCGTCGTGAGCCAGATTCAGTTCTTCACTTTTCTTTGAAGGTGGGATTCATTGGTCCACAACTACACAAGTTTCCACTTATTGTTGTAACTTTCTTTACGGCAAGATTTGAGGGTTGCACACGGGGTTGTGCCCTCCAAAAGGACAAGGCGTAGCTTAGAGTAGGTCTAGTTTCTAGTAGTAAAACAAAGAAAGACTCGTCTTCAGGCCCTGAATTTTGAACGTGAGGAATAGATGTGCTTGGTATGTTGTTTTCTCGACGCGAGTGCAACACCAAATTGCAAACCAAGAATTACTCGCACAACCCCCGGCGCAGCATGTGGCGACTCATGGCAGCCATTTACAACCTTGTTCACATGCCGGTTCGTGACGCCACTCACTTGCACGCATCTATTTCTTGTGCATTCGCATATTGCCCTTTGTCGTCCTTTGACATCGTGACCTCCAATCCAAGTGCACATACTTCGGGAGGGATTTGCTGGGACAACGAGGTAATTGCGAAATCTACGACACTCAGTTTCGTCAATGAACCCACTTCGCTTGGCACAAACCCAGTCAGCATAAGGTTGTCCGACAAGTCGAGAACAATCAAATCTGTTAACAGGCCAAGCACCGTCGGGATGGTCCCAGATAGAATATTCGACCAAAAGGCAAGGTAAGTCAACTTAGTCAATCGCGCCAATTCGGTCGGCAAAGTCCCAGTCAATCCAGCGTTGAAGAAGTTTATGCTCTCCAAAGCAGTGAGACGTCCGATCTGTGTTGGAAGTATCCCCGACTCCTGCCCAAAAAGGTTTGCGTTGTTTGCAACGGAAAGCGATGTCAATCCAGTCATGGACACCATGGCGTCCGCCAACCATGTATTGGTAGGAGTGGCAACACCCTCTAAGTAAAAAAACCGCATGTTGCTGAGGAGGGCAACCTCGGATGGAATCGCAATCAGATCCGTCGTAGACAGAACGAACAGAGACAATGTGGTTAATCGGGACAAACGACCAATCTCTGTAGGTAGCGGCCCAGCCAACAACGCGCTTCCCAATGTCAGCGATTCTGGAGGGGAGGAGGTATGATGAGCTCATACGTGAGATGACGACATGTAGAAGTAAAACATTCCCGAGCCAAACACTCAACGTACCTAGGGACTTGACATTGCCGATTTCAGATGGGACCGTTCCAGTCAAGTCTGTATCCCATAAGTCGAGCATCGTCACCTTTGTGCACAAGCCTATTTCGGAAGGAAGTGGTCCCGACCATTTGGTTGTCCGCAGGTCAAGAGTCTCCAAATCCAGCAAACGTCCAATTTCACTCGGCATATTCGTCCCTCCCAGGGAATTTCCTGTCAAGCTTAGACTTTGGAGCGAAGTCAGAAGTCCCAGCTGTGTCGGGACATCCCCACCATGTGGTTGTCGGGCAACGAAAGGGCGATGATGACGTCCTTCTTGCCATCCTGGTCTTTAGTGCAGTTGACGCCATGCCATTCACACACCGGAGACGGCTGCAACCAATTCTGGGCACGGTTCCATTTTTCTCCTCTCAGAGAAAAGTACATGGTTGCGAGTGCAAAGTAGGCGTCGGAATCTTTCATTTCGTCAATATTGTTTGTAGTGGTCCACCGGATCGCCAGGGCATTTGCAGCGATATGATCAGCAGCACAGTCCTCGTTATCGGCAAGACTCCTAGTCACATCGTAGTCGGGCAGCGATGGATACATTGCCTTTAATTCCTGGTACTTTATTCGTGCACACTCTGGCACAATGCATCCAGTGTTGGCTGGAATATTGCCGGTGCACTCATCGCCCGAAGAGTTCCCCACTGTCCCTGATTGGGTGAGTGCCACAACAACTCCAATCACGGCTCCAAGGAGAAGTGAAGCAACAATTGCAACGATCACATAGCAGCGGAATTTCTTGCGCTTGATTTCCGCCTGGGTAATGGCATACTCATCGATGCCATCATTCGACAGATTGTGCGGCATCTCTTCATCATGGTCAAGCACAGGCTCGATTGCATTTGACCAGCGGGAGTTTCTGGATTGTTGCTGTGGAATGGGTCCCAAAGGATCCGAAGTAGAACCACCTGGAGAATATCCATCAACGGCGATGCCTCCCAACCTTTGACTGCCACTGGTAGGATTGGAGCTGATACTACGACGACTCCCATTGCTACAGTCATTGTTGTAATTAAAGGAATCGAGCTTCCTTTGGAGTCGAATATCAGCTGAAGGAGATAGCAACAGGGCAGGAGAATGCCCCATGGCTGCCACTATGTCTTGCTTCTCCCTTCGAAATCCGGCTCCCTGCACCAGGATTGAATTTCGAATGGCAGCCTTTTCATCAAGATATCCGTTCGTCTTGTCTTGGTTGGTTTTATTTGTGTCGTTCTTTTGGGACGAGGAGGAACCAGCAGTAGCAGCAGTGGCGTTGCTGTGTCGCGTCTTGCTTCTCCTGCTTTGCCTGGGGCTACAATGATGCTCATATTCTTCTTCTAGCGTTTCAGTCGTCACAGCAGACCCTTTCGGCGAATACGATATTGACGTGGGTATCATCATGTTGCGTTCCTTCATTGTTGAATTTACTTTGATGAACAGTGTAGTGTGGATATACAAAAATGGGGCAGCTCAGGCATTTGACAGCAATAATGCGAATGCACGTTTTGTGATTCCTGGCATAACCATGTTTTAATGATCTTATTGTGACTCAAAAACGCGACAACAGTTATGCGATGACCAACGGGAAGGCTGCCGTGGGTTGGTCCTGAAGGCATTGGATGGAGAGGGCAATAACGAAACATTGGGGGCATATATTTGACGCAGAGACATATTTATGCAAACTGCTGACATCTTTCGAATGATCAGAGTGTTCGATCCACGATTAGATTTCTATAGGTTTCTTGGTATTACAATCAAGGACAGGGATCTGAAAATGTCATTGTCCCATGGAGTATCGGAATCAAGATCACTCGCATAAAGATGGTCAAGATACTCATATTGTCGTTAGCGTGTAATCAGACAATGCGTGTCAAGAAACTTGTCAAGAAACTTATTAAACTCGAAGTTCGGGTCATCAAGAGTCGTCGCTCCTCAACTTGTAGGTGAAATGTCCTACGTATGTATCATGACTCACGAATTACAGAAGAACACTCGTGACAGCATCGAGTGTTTTAATGACATTGCTGAATTGACGTTTGTCTATGCATGTCCCTTGCGTCGTAATAGTATGCAAATGGTGCTCCCTTAGCATCGTACCAGGGACTTGCTGCCAGGCATTGGAACACCAGTTGAACCGGATGTCGCTGGATCACTCTAAACAATTTAAGCCGGTACTAAGGTTGGTACTGTATGTACAAGTATGCCAGTACAGTACCAGGTACCCCAAGTACACAACAGTAATCTGCCTCTTTTTGATGTCATGCATGAAGGATAAGCGAAAGATTACTCACAAGTTACTATCGTATAGTCTGACGCATGCGGCATGTATCGACAGAAATCGTTTACCACGCAATGCGATTTGCGATTGAGCGGCCTTTTGTGTTAAAGGGTTCTAGGTACTACCGCACTTTAACTTGGTATGGGGTGTTGAAGGAGGACACAAGATATGATAGCGCTTGATTTACTCATCCGTTACGTCATCCATTAATGGGATAGGTTCCGGTACAACCTTGAAATCACATCCGGTCGCATCTCGGACCTGCTGAACTGTGTACCCCGGAGCTATTTCGACCAAAGTTAAACCGGTTCCACCTGCCTTGTCCACGTCAAAGACAGCCATGTCTGTAATGATACGATCTACCACCTTATGTCCAGTCAACGGTAGCAGACATTCTTGCAAGATTTTGGGCGATCCATGCTTGTCAGTGTGGTCCATGGTCACGACGACTCTGCTCCGGGGAGCACCAACCAAATCCATGGCACCGCCCATGCCCTTGACCATTTTTCCAGGAACGATCCAGTTGGCCAAGTCGCCAGAGGCTGAGCACTGGAGACCGCCCAAAATAGTCAAATCTATGTGACCTCCACGAATCATGTTGAACGAATCAGATGACGAGAAGGTAGATGCTCCAGGTATTGCCGTGATTGTTTCCTTGCCAGCGTTGATGTAATCCGCATCTGCTTCGGCTTCTGTTCCCGGGTACGGTCCAATGCCTAGAAGCCCATTTTCCGCCTGCAATTCAATCTTGACTCCCTCGGGAATGTAATTGGAAGCCATCGTCGGCATTCAATACCTAAGTTAACGTACATGCCATCTTTGAACTCCTTGGCCGTTCGTCGCATGATGCGACCGCGACCTCCCTTAACAACGCCACCTTTCGTTGAATCCCCACTCGCAATCTTTCAATATGCTTTTCATTGACGTCAGCAGCAATCACCATAGTGACATAGATACCCGGCAGGTGAACTTCATTGGGGTCCACCTCCAGCCTCCACAATGTGTTCGACTTCGGCAATCGTAACTTTGGCAGCCATGGCCGCATCGGGGTTTGCATTTCGCGCCGTCCCCGAAAGACCAAATTCCCTCTCGTATCTGCCTTGTGTGCCTTGACCAGTGCCACATCGGCCGGGAGAGCATGTTCCAGAACGTACTCGATTCCTCCGAACGTTCTGGTTTCCTTGGGTTCGCTGTGGACCGCCACCTCTCTCGATCCGTCCGATTTGAATTGAATGGGAATGCCACCATTGGCATAAATCGTCCCGGCTCCAGTGGGGGTGTAAAAGGCGGGAATGCCTGCTCCAGCCGAAAAGAGACGCTGCGCCAGCGTCCCCTGTGGGGTCAATTCGACCTGGATGGTGCCGGAAAAGAAGGCATGTTCTAGGATTGGATTTTCTCCCACGTAGGAGCTGATGAGACGTTTTACCTTGCCATCTTCAATGAGCTTTCCCAATCCATGTCCTGGAACACCTCCGGTCAAGGTGGCAATGGTCAAGTCCGACACCGAGTCGTCATTGCAAAGTTCGTCCAACAGAGTTTCAGGTTTTCCTCCCAGACCGAAACCGCCGACGGCAATGGTGATGCCTTTGAGGGACGGAAGTTTGGCAAGTGCTTCTTTGGCCGAACTGACGACTTTGGAGTGACTGGGTGTTGATGTCGATGTGGAGAAGCAGTGCACTGCCACGATACGATTGACACTTAAATTCCAATCGCAATGACGAAGTAGGAGGCGCTGATGCCGAGTGGCGATTTGTAGTAAAGTCATGCTTGCAGGAGGAAGCAATGAACAATATGCGAAGTGTACTAGGATCGCCTTTTACTTGCAATAATTATAATGGTTGTCCAACTCGGACGAAACCAATGGATTGGTGATTGGGTGGTTGATGAAAGGGAACAACTTGCAGTGAACGAGAGCGATTTGAAGAAGGAAAATAATGACTTGCATATTCGGAGTCTAACTCTGAGTCCGAGTACAATTTCTACCTGGTATCAGGTACTCTGAGAGCGTACCATGAACGCCTGTATGTAGTACGATCAAGAAAGAAATGGATCTGTGGTCTTGAGTCGATGACGTATGCTACCTCCACTACTACTAGCGTACTGTACTCTACTCCTTCTAGTCGTAGCTCGTAGAGCGCCCATTGACTTTTGCAAATGTTTACCATACCGGTATTTTGTACTCCAAGTACTCGGTAAGGAGCCATGTCCCGTCAGCAATTAGAAATTGTCATCGCGTTGGAAGCAAGCGTTCCACAATGAGATTGCATGCCCTTGTGTGCACCCTTTCCACTCTGCTTAAGCTACCCAATCCAAATGATTTACCTTTTACATATTCTCGCTCTGTCAACTATCAAAGAACTGAATGGTGGGTTGGGTACTGCCTGAGTTGATGGGTTGTGATCATCGTTGAAGGTTATGATCAGATCTTGGTAAGACTGGAGCCTTTGTTTTTGAAGTATGTATATGTATTCTTGGATGTAGGTACTCCCAAGAGGAGAAGTTTTTATTGATCCGTTGCACGTGCGATAGCCAGTGATCATGGTTAGCTTGGTACCGAGTTTTCCTTGGAAAGTAATTCCGCTCCATCTGCCAAGTCCTGTTTTGTCGGTGATGTGTGTACCATGGATTTGGGATACTGCGTTTCGGTGACAAGAGTGAGATTGCCTCCTGCTTGGAAGGTTTCTTTGTCTGTGCAGGGGTCAATTTGGCGAGAAGGAAAACCGAACGTGACTTTGGATTGGCTGGGTGTGGATCGCAACGTGGTACGAAATGCGGCTTGGAGGTGTTGGTGGCTCCAACATGTGTTGGTCTCTGCAAGGCCTGCAATGTCCACGTGGTACGCTCTCAGACAAGATAAATAACATCAATAGTCTTCACCAGTATTGGAGTATGTAAGTCCTTTTACATTTTGAAAAAATATCCTTGTACTATCTGGATGTTTTTGTGATATTGCGTCGCCATAGCGTCTCGCGGGGTTTTTGTCTGCTGGATTTGTTCGGAAGATACGTCCTGTTCGCTGTCGTGTGAGTAGTAGGATGGGGCTCCATGGAATAGGAGGAGTTGTGTCATTTTCGGTGATGCCATGGTTGTGTGCTGATTTCCGCGCTCGCGTGTTGTTGTGTTCGATTTGGTATGCTGTGAGGGTTGGATGTGCTTGTGCCGTTGCTTCTGTGTGTTGTTCCGATGCCGTCGGTTGTTGGGTGATCATATGGAGGCCGCCCCGTCTGGATCACTTTGGCTTTTGTATTGAGTGTCCAGTAGGGCTTTGTTTGCGCTTGCTCCCCTCGTTTGTGAAGCTTTTTTGTTAAAGATTGCTGCGAGGCTGTTTTGAGATTCCTTCTGAGAAAAGAGACGTTTGTTGAGTTTCTTCCGTTCGGTTGCGTCGCTAGTTGTTGTGGTGATTGTGGTGTTGTCATCGCTGGTGCTAGTACTGTCGTCGTCGCTTTGGCATAGGTGCATGTCTGTGGTATGTGATGCTTCTGTTCGAGGATCCTTTGGTGATGGAGTTTTCTTTTTCTGTGGTGAGTTGTAGCAGAGGTCATTGAAGGAGCCGCTGGACGAGGATTGTTGGGATGTGCATGTTTGAGTTGTCGTTAGTTGGTCCGACTGCGTATCCAGTGGAGCATGGCCATGTATAGTGCTTGGATATACTGGTAGACTAATTAGCAACACCACAGTCCAGTGATACAATAGCTAGAACACCGATCCTCTACAACAGTATGACCATACAACACTATGTGATTCAACTGTATTCATGATGACTTATCTTGACAAGAACTCTTGGAGGTCAGTCAGACTCCAAGTCTATCAAAGAAGCAAGATCAGTTTCAATCCCATTAACGATTGGAGTGATCTCAACTTTGTTGTCACCTAGTCTCATTATTTTAACTAACCTACAGTCCTCACCCCAACACACTACAACATTGTTCTCAAATAAAAAACTGGTTTCTTCGCATATAGGGCACAGTGAAGTGCCGTTTTGTCTGGTATAGTGATGACTTCAAACCATCTTGTCACCAGATCAATCATAGTTAATGCACGGAGTGTACACATAGTCCAGGAATAAAAAGTGATTATTTTGCACATAGGGAAACTTGCCATCCATGGGGAACTACATTCACTTTCTTTTGTTGTAAGATATTAGTTTCTGATGTCAGCACTATATCATAATTGGGACTTGTGTAGTTACACCTGCTTGGACCCAGATACGGCATTTTTTAAGCATTTGCATCAGTGGGCAAATTCACACAATAGACATGGAAAAATCTGTGTGTCATGTAGATCACTAGAGACCATTCGAGAATTAATTCGGTGTTTCGATCCAGCCGGCCTGGCGTTATATGTCCGTTTTACTCTAGAATTTTGAATTGACAGACAAGTATACTCTGCCCAGGAGTATTTAACGGTCCAGTGCATTTTTCAAGGCGCCGTAACTTGACGAATTCGCCGAAGTTAGCAACAGGCGTGCACTATGGTGTCTCTGGAGGTCCCGGAATATTTGCTTTCGGACTAGTTTTTCTTTCATGTTTAAGGACTTTTTTCAAAACCGTTTCTTTTTTTCTGCGTGCCATGACGTGACAACCTTGGACATCAACCGAAATTGAAAACGTGATGAGCAAAACAAGTCCATCGATTCATATGCAAGTTCTATATATGTCATACATTCATAGAAACCCCGGAAGAAAAAGCAAGTAAAAGGAAGAAAGGAAAAAATCTGGAAGAAAAAAGAAGAGAAAGGAAGAAAGAAAAAATTCCGTGAAGAAAAAAGGAGAAAAAGGAAGAAAAAGAGAGAAGCTCTACTCGCTCATTTGGAAAAGTGTGTGGCAAGGTTCAAAATAGGCTTTTAAAGCAGTGTATACCTCGCAGCTCTAAGTTGAATTTTATGTACGACACGTTTTATATGTTCGAGTTCGTATCAACGAAATTAAAATTCTACGACTTGCAACGTAGTAAGCGAAAGGAAGCAAAGGGAGAAAATAGGAGAAGCTGTTTAGAAAAAGGAGAAAAGGGAGAAAATAGGAGAAAATTGAAGAAGCTTCAATTTGCTTAAGTAGAAGAAAGAAATTAGGAGAAAGAAATCTGCGGACTTTCTTTTTATATAATAAAATCCGTCAAATCAGAAAATGATAATTGTCCATTGTACTTGAGTAGCTACGAATACCAACAGCCTCCAACCAATTCGATCAGTCTATTTTGTCCGTTTCGCGTGCCAATCTGATACACAAAAAGTCCTGTAGAAGAAATACTAGGATAAAAGCAGAAATTCCGGAACCTCCTGGTATGGCAAGGAATGACATAGTGCACGCCTGTTACTAACTTCTTATTTTTGACGAAGTTCACACTGACAGCAACAGCATCACATCGACAGGAAAACTCAAGGCATAAAATTTTGCAAGTCAAGAATACTTAAACAAAATTTATTTTTACTTATCCAACATTTTTAAATTATTGATTCTCATTGATAAAGTATGAACATGAAAAAGAGGCGTTAATCTCTGAAATGGCAGGCGTGAAAATGTGACTCATAACCAAAAATCAAAACATCGAATTAATAATGCCCGAATGGTCTCTAGTGATGTTGTGTCTCAGGTTGAGACCCATGTGAGCGAAGCGGCAACACCGTAAAACTGATATTTTCTTTAGATTATTATTAGAGTGTCCATCAAGACTTCCAGTCTTGGTTTTTCCACCAACGGTCATCAACCGTCGTCTTTTTAACGGAAGCAGTATGTCTACTTAACAATCTAATATGGTACTCTGAACAGTGGTTCGTTACAGGTAGTCCGAGTATGACAAACTACTAGTCTTGAATTTTGACTCTTGACACGCATGTACAGTACACCCCAATACATTGGCTACAACAGGATGTTCGTACAGCAATCGTGTTTGGTCATGGGGCTCATGGGTCATGCTGACGGAGCAATTCATTTCGCATCGTCTTGTCCTGGAGGACAGTGGACATCAGGAAATGCACCTCTGCACGATGACCTCTCAACGTAGAAGCTAAATGAAGAAGGCTGCGTTTTCCGGATGTCCCTTCAGGTCGTGGTTGACATTTCATTAATAGGAGGCGGATGTCACAAGACGGCAACCTTTTTGAGCTTCGCTCGAGTAGTACCGGTACTAGAGCCCGGAGCACTGCTATCATACCAGTAATAAGGAAATCAGGGCTAATTAACGAGAGAACTCCGTACGGATGTACGGCGCTCCGGCTTAGAACCCTCGAGCGCAATCACATCACATCCCAAGTCGCGAGGGCTTTTGAGTCATCTTCAACTCGAGATGTATCTCATGACCCAAATTGGGTGCACGAATACATGTGAGGTCACACGACTCCGTGGGAATTCTGATATCTACCACAGTAATGACATGTATGAACAACTTCAACTCACAGGGAGACATTTATCGGAGAGCTATTACTTCCTGAACACTGCACATCAAGGAGCTTAACGTATTAGTTTCTCACAAATTTTGAAGTTTAACAATACGATGACGACCCAACTTGTTCCCAATTCCTTTGGAACGATATCTACACGTATGGAGGCTGACGAATCAACGCAATTCCACCACGATTATACTATGCCGCTGACTGGGAGCGATGACTCTACAGCGGACACCCCGTTCAAGCGCGTGCTGGAGGAAAGTCCGCAACGATTGGAAAGGTTGTCGAAACGAAGAGAAGCCGCCTCTTGGCGTTCGAAGCGTTTGGCTCAATCTTTGAAAAGTCTTCAATCTTTGGAGTGTGGAAAAGCTTTGGACAACGACGATTCATTCGATTTCGATGACCTGGACGACCTACGAGATTCGATCCATCTCACTAAGCAACGATTCATGTCTGCGCGCGTGATATCTGACGATGAAGATGAACCTAAGGATTCTGTCTACCACACCAAGCAATTGTTCAACCCCGCACCTACTAAGGTGGAAGATGTGAATAAAGCAATGAATCCCTTGGCCACCTGGAAAAACCTAGCGAGTGATTTACTGCCACTGGCGGCGAGAGCAAAAGCTGCATGAGTCTGCTCGAGTTAGCATTTCCAAGAATGAGTTTACTCCCGTAGAAAAGTAAATACTGTATGATGGTAAGAAATGAATAATAACTTGGATAAATGTGTAATTCTCAGGGGTTAGAATGTAAACTTATTGACGTTTAAGATGTATGGGACGTGCATAGTAAGCACTGTTCCGAGTTACACTGATACAGTTTAGGGCTCGAGGCCGGGTGCTGGGACACAACTCTGATGTGCTGCGCAAGGAGAGAGCACCTGACCTACTTGCATCCTTCACACTTCACATGCACATCACGTGTTCACACTTCATAGTAAGCCTCATACGTACTCTTCACCCAAATGGGCGTTCCGTTGTGACGACAGACAGGAACCATGCTTGCTTTCCAGTTTGTATTCGCTCTGGCCTTTTCTGCGATGAATTTCAATGAACCTCCTGCTAGTGTCTGCATTTGACCAGAAGCTTCGATTGTTGGCATGGTGCCATTCTCAATGAGAGCCTCACAGTGTGCCACGACTGCATTTGATGCTTTTTCAATCGCAGAATCGAGAAAAGTCTTCATCATTTCGTATTTTTCAAGAAACCGGATGTTCGGGATTTGGAACGGAAGAGCTTGAGAGGTGGCGATGGCTTTGATTGCCTGGAGGCACAACTTCAGCCAAGGTGCAACCTTCACAATCCATCTCTTCGAGGCACCTCGATCTCAAAGGGTTCGTGCCCTGGCTCACCCGAGTGTGCACAGATGAAGACGACGCTGTATCTTTGCAGCACTTTGTCCCTGGTCCATTTCTTCCGAGTGCAACGCTCCGTCTTCTCAACCGAGATGGGATTCAACCAAACCAGATTCGGGCACTCCTTGAACTGATTCGATGACAGGAGCGCCAATGCTGCCAATGATCGGTTCAATGCCTTGGCCAACCTCTGTAGCATCTGCTGCTGCTTCTGTAGCAACTCGTTTGTGTGCTCAACACCAACATGAATCACATATAAATCAGATCTTACCAGATACAGTAGGCGGAGACATTCATCCAACTTCGTTTGGTCGTCTCGTTTTTTACGGTACTGGTCGTACGTCTCGTGAGGAATGCGTCCATACAGACGTTTCACTGGGAGCTTGCTGGAGCACTCCTTGATCAGGCACAAAAAGTCGCACCCGTTGTCATCACCAAGCTTGTCCACGATACAAGCTGTGCACAGTGCGTGACCTTTGCTGCACTTGATATCCGTACAATATTCGATGCAAATAAGACATTCGTCCAACTTAGTCTGGTCGCCTCGTTTTCACCGTAGCGATGGTACGTCTCATGAGGAATGCGTTGATAAAGAACTTCTTCTTGAATTTTGCTGGAGCACTCCTTGAACAAGCACAAAAGTTGGCATCCTTTGTCATCACCGAGCTTGTCAACGATACAAACTGTGCACACCGCATGCCCTTCGCTGCACTTCATATCCGTACGAGATTCCGGGTAAATAAGACAGGAGAGGCCGCTGTCAACTGCACTCATCGCCGCTGGTTGCTGAATGCCTGCGTTGGTATTCAGACTGATCGAGTCTCTGAGCTTATTCGGGACACCTTGAACTGATCCGCTGCCAGTAGCGCTAATGCTGCCATTGACCGGTCCACTCCTTCTGCCAACCGAAGTAGCATCTGTAGCTGTCTCTGCAACATTTCTTTCATTGCCGCCCTTTTTGATGTCGTCCATCCCTTCCACCGCCTTCTCGATGCCCTCTTTGCTGCCATGCACATCGACAACAAGTTGGGATTGGGAACCAGCAAATTGCAAATCTAATCGGAGGTTATATGTGTCTCATCTCTGCATCGTAGCTCGTTTTTTGTCGTACCGATTGTACATCTCAATTGGAATGCGTCCATAAAGATCAGTGCCTTGTAGTTTGCATGAGGACTGCTTGATCAGGCTCAAAAGTTGGCACTCACTGTAATCACCAAGCTTGTCCACGATGCACATTGGACACAGCGCGCGCGTGACCTTCGCTGCACTTGATATCCGTACGATATTCGTTACAAATAAGACAGTAGGGGTCGCTATCGATAGCACTCTCCGCCAGGGGATGCCAAAGGCCTACGTTGGTATTCAAAAGGATTGCATCGCTCAGCTTGTCGAGGAGGTCCTTCGTGCTCAACCGTTCTTCAGGCAAAGGATCCATGCACTGAATAGCAGCCCTACATGCGATTTCAAGAGCGTCTGGATTCCATATTACGGTGGGATCTGCATCACCCATGAGCTTCTTCCATCCATCGACAATCCGATGATATGTACGCTCTCCTTGGACGTACTTCTCAAACACATCAAGAAATTGAGAGTCATTTCTCGTCGATCGCACTCCATTCAAGCGTCCAAGAATAAGCTCAACCAAGACAATGCCAATGGAATATACATCATAGGCTGCGATATAGGGACATGGATGCCCGTTACCCTTCTTCTTGACATAGACTGTGGGCACATGTACCCAGGAGTTCCAAACGCAAAGCCGCCAGTTGTGCTCTGCAAAGTGACTGTGAACGACCCCGGAGTAGCGCTTGATTTGTCGTCTGGTACAAATTTGGCCAGCCCACAATCAATCTCAGTCGCGGGGGTGAAGTCGTCCGCCAGACAAATATTGGCACTCTTGATATCGCGATGAAACACTTTCCAACCTTCGCCTGCCACCTTGCAACCACCCGAGTGTAAGAAGTGAACTGCTCTTACCAATTTGAACATGATAGACAATCGAGTATCTGCCGACAGGCAGGCTCTGTTGCCATCATTAGTGAAGAAGCCATTGGTGACGTATTCGTACACCAAGTGATATTCATACTATTGGCAGGTAAACTGTACTACAGTAGCCGTACAAGACAACCATGTTGGGATGCCGGAATGCCGGAATCTCTGAAGTGTCTGGTAATTTGTACAAAATGCGCTGTTAGAAATCATCGTGTTTGAAAAAAGGGATGATTACTGCCTGTATGCATATGTAAGGATGACACTCCATACAGAAGTTACCGACAGTTCTCTCTGCAAACTCTTGCGCATTTGTTATATCCGCGTGTATCGGTTTCGTCAATAGGATAAGCACAAAACCAGTTTCTGTATGTATTGTACAATAGCATATACGAGTATGACATATAACCATGTGTGGAAAAGAGTGAGATCATATTGGGGCAACCATGTCACATATTTGTACCGTAGTATCGTAGTACTAAACACTGTACCACCGGTATCGTAACATCAACACGTGATGTTAATAGTATTAATAGTCACCTCACCCCTGTACTCCTCCGTGAGACGGGGGACGGGGGTGACCCTTTTCACATCACAAATTACACAATTACAAACGCTGGTATCGTCGCCCGACCTGCCATTCTTAACTCTCAACCCGAATGCGGTCTACTGTTTTAGGACAGTCTCATGGCAATGTCCACGGGCTTCACATCCCCTATGCTACCACAGCAATATAGTATGTTCGAGCAACTCCTTCATCTTCGGACCTGGCATGACTTTTGTCAGAATATCGGCCAAGTTTGTCTGAGTCCCTACTTTGGCCACTTTAATTGTCCCCGCAGCTATTGCCTCACGCACTCTATGGAAGTTTATCGCTGCGTGCTTCTTCTTGAGCGTTGCCTCTGGTCGAGTATTTGTGACGACCGCTGAATTGTCACTAAAAACTGCGCACTCTTTGGTCAATGGAACACCCATCATACGCAATGTATAGCGTAAACCCTCAATCATTTCGATTGATATGCGCATTGCAAGCAATTCGGAACCATATGTCGATGCCTCTACCGTGTTTTGTCGCTTCGAAGACCACATAATCGGTGCTCTATTCACGAGTATAATGATTCCCGAATGTGATCTTCTGGTCTCTCTGCACCCAGCGTGATCAGCGTCAATGAAACAGGCCATAATGACCTCTTTACCTTGCGGCTTTGGCATATTCTCTGAGATTGCCTCAGCTGCGTCAGGATAGAACTCCGACCAATCACATCTCACAAAGCGTTCGCCTCGAAATACTGGGATCGTGTCGTCAAATACCATAGTTGATCGCGGGTGATGCTTGAGGTATGCAAATATATGGAATAGTTGTTCTAAATGTCCCTGTCGAGCTGATACGAGATAGCGTGACATCATCGATACGGGCATAAGTATGTCAATTCTTCCAATTTCACATATCCAATGTAGCACACCGATTAGACCCTGGTAATAATTCAGCTGTTTGCTCCCAAGTTCTGGGGAGAGATCTAGTTCCGGTCGATAACCATTTGAGAGTGGTGTTTTTGCGTTCGGCAACAATCTGAGATCAGCCTCTTCAAGCTCTTTCTCTAGGTCGTTAATTGCCTTCTTCACATATGAAGTCGATTCAAAAGCCCACCTCACCTTGTTGTCAGGGTTGTCACTGTTAGGAATTCGGAATTTCTTCACATTGACGCCAAGGTAGGTGTCAGGTTCTTTTACTATGCTCCCATCTTCTTACGTGAAACGTTGTGATAGCGCGTCCATGAAAAGCTTCGGGTTAACTCCTTGAAATACAAGATCGTCAACATATGAGATGACGTACTCGTAAATGCGTCCCCGTTCGCTTTCTTCGCGCTTCTCATCCAAAGATCAGGATCCGCTTTTGAGGATGAAAAACCCATACCTCTTAAATTTCGTGCAAGGTAGTCACGGAATGATCGTCCACTTGACCTTACGCCGTATAGGGCTTTCGCAACTATCGCTCTGCTCCTACCGGTATACTCCTCCTGTCCAAGTTGATCAGTGAACAACGTCCATATTTTCTCTTTATTCGGAGCGGCTAAATAGGCGTTCTGAATATCACATGATAACATATCTAAGTTGTTGAGGGCCGCCAAAAGGAAGAAGATTCTGACCGTGTCCCTACTAACCACCGATGCAAATGTTTCCTCTTTGGTTGCCTCTGTCATGCTACCTCTCGCCACCAATCTGGCTTTTCTTGTTAAGTCCATTTTGATGTCAAAGACAAAGTAGGTGTCAACAAATTGGTATCCCGGAGGAATCGGTGTATCGTCATCAGGTAAAAAGTCAAAGGCAGAGAACATGTTACAAACTTCTTTTTCAATTGCTTTTCGCCAAAAGTCTGTACCCGTCCTTTTGTCCATCGCCAACGCTTGCTCGACAGTTTTCGGAAGCTCGAGACCGTATTAATGGGATGTCAACCAATATTTGGACTTTACTTTCTTTGAAATGCGGTTCCGTTTCTTTATGACAAAGAAAGGAACCCACCATCGGAATGCCGGCTCTTGCGTTAAGTTGTTTAGTTCCGCGTAATCCGCTACTTACACCGGATAGGAGTCTTTGAGGTCCTTAAGTGGTACCCAAGTACTTCCGTCTTTCCATTCCACCAATAAGCGCCACCCTCGTGTTGTACGCTTCGGTCGTGGGCCCGTCTTGGTGGAGTAAAACGCGTCTCCTTCAGACATTGCGTTCTGTCGCTTTTCATGGTCGATGATTCCTTCATGAACTGAAGTCTCCGACCTGCGTCATCGATCTGAGGATAGATACACTCCGCTATCAAATTAGCTGTGTATGTTTTCTCAGTTCCGTCCTCAAAAACAAACAAGGTATTCCCTTGTGTCGAGAATGATCGGGTTTGGATTTGAAGATCCGATTGGCTTTCCGTTGCTTGCTGTCTCTTCTTCGGCTCTTCACGGTGCCGCGGAGCATCTCGCCTCCTCGGTCTGTCACGATCTGCTGCGTACTCAGTAGTCTTGAGCGTCGGCTCGATTCCCTTCGAAATCGCCTTGAGTCGCGTCAGCACAATCTCCGAAAAGGTCAACGTGTGGCAGTATGACGTAACCGAGCTCCGCATACACTTCATCGTTTATCCGGTCATCTCCGATTTTCTCTTGAATCGATTGCAATAAGTGCTCTATTTCTTCCTTCTTATCTACACGTTCATCAGGAGTCAGAGACCAGACTGTGCTTCGCACGATTGGTCTGGCTGTTTTCGGAAGCAAGAAGACTGCGTCCCCGCCGCCGTAATCTTCTGCTGGCCCAAGCCAGTAGGCCAATTTTCGTTCGTTATCACTATCCAGGTATGAGACAACGTCGTACCAACCGTGCATCACATAGAGTGATATGTCTGTGTCCATCCGTGAACCTGCTCAAATGCGCTCCTCCCTTGCAAGTCCGGGTGTGAACCTGAGACGAATGACCTTATTTTGTGCACAAATTCACAAGGTAGTTCCAAAGTCGTTTTGGGGATTGAGTCCTGTCTTGAAAACGTCTCACCATCCGTTTCAACTCCCTTATGTCTAATTCTGCCTCATTTTGGAATGGCGATATGGTTCGGTGTATTTAGGATCAATTGAGTATTTCCAAATCCATTTCTTCCATTCGCTCCATCCCTCCATTGTAGCATCATTATCACATCATAAAAAGACTTCCGGTATTCCAACCTTTTTCACGAAGTCATCAAGCGCGTAAATTGTCTCATTCTTGCGTTCCATGGGGTAGGCTTTGGAGAAATTATGTGAGCATATCTATGGGATTCCAGAGATTTCACTTTCGGTTCCATGATGTCAGCATAAAACATACCCCTCATCCTCGGGTATCGCAAGTGCGCCATCTGAGTTTTGAAGCGTCGAGTTGCAGGATTTGGAATCGATCGAATGCCCCTTTGAGTTGTGACGTTCAAAGTTGCACGGGCAGCTTCAACTCAAATCATCCATCGCTTCGCAACATTCTCGGGGGTCACATCCGAGGTCGAGTCGCCAGTCCTGATCGCGAATGTCCTCCTGTTCGGTGTATCATCTCTTAAGACAGGATCACCAGTGTTCAGCATGTTGACCTCGTTGGCGAGTTCTATTTCGAACAGGGACTGGGTATCGGACAGGGTTTGAAGGCAACATTTGATTCGGTGTTTTACTTCCTTTGATGCGAGAACTTTTAAGCGCCGAGTTTGCAACCTTGACACTCGTTCGTTGACAGGGTCAGCTGTTGATTCCTCCTCCGCAAGCAAGTGCGCGAAAGATGCCGGGATCCATTCGACGTCCGAGGTCAACTCAACGTGGAGACTTGTGTCGTCCAGTTCATCTTGAGTGGGAACTCGTGTGTCGAATCCGGCGACGACGCCGTCGAGAATGAAGGGGATCGTCAGCTGATCGGACGGGACGTGTATTCCGAAGATAGAGTCCTGTGCGTGTTGACGGTGACGTTCATCAACACACAAATCGTTGTCTCTGAGTTGGTTGGGAGAAAGAAGTGAGAAGTTAAGTGATGATCCGAAGTAAAGAGCTTCGTTTATAATTAATTAAACACTGCACCAGTAGTAGGACAATGATATGCCGTTGACACCGTCGCAATGGGGATTCATTTTGAGGGATAATCTGGCGAGTAGGCTTCTACCTCTGCTTTGCGCCCAGTATACTCAAGTACTACGCAATTGCTACCGGCCACACAAGTGTCGGCGTGAGAGTCCATCTCACATCTGCCTGATCGATGGTCGGCTGACTGCATTGCATCGTAGTTAACTGAATATACTACGCTCCTTGATAGCATCGCGACGGTGACGTCCTTTTATCAGGCATTATCCTTCTTGCTCTTCTTTTTGTGTGCCCCACGGACAAATTCCTTGCCTGCGGCGTCATCCACAATCGAATCATCATCTTCCTCGCTCTTTGTCGTTTCCTTCCGTTTCATTTGCTTTTGAGTTCCTCCACTGCTTTGCCTTCCTTTTCCTTTCTTCTCGTTCCATTCCGCAACTTTCTTGTCTCTTAGTTGGAATATCACCACTGTTCGAGATTTGGTAGCCTCCCTTTTCTCCTTTCTTCTTGTCAGATTTATTGGTGCTGCTCTTCAATCCTGAGATGTTTTGCTCCTTGCTCTTCTCTAGGGTCGCCCGATTCTCAACTGTGGTCGAGAGGTATTGCTGGCATGCTTGGAAGTCATTAAGCATCTTTGGATTGCCTTATACAACAGACACCAGAGATTCAAGTTTCGGATCGGTAATTCCCTTCAAGAAGTCTGAAACCTTTTTTTGATTTGGGCACAGCTTCGGTGGAGTCGCAGTCAAGGATTTCGTTATAGGCTGTCTGGTGGGTATTTATATAGTCCTGGAACTTGAATTGGCGGCGTGAACCCGTATAGGTCGCATTTGCTATTGAAGCATATGCCCTATTCTTACGGGTGATCTTTGAGGCTGTGCCTTCACACTGCGTCTTCAAGGCCAGGTACGCCTTTTGCCCGTCCTGTGACCTCTCAAATTTCTTGATATAAGGCCATCCCTCACCGTTAACGGTGAAGGATTTCAACTCACGATAAAATCGAGGATTATCAGGAATGCCTGCTCCAGCCGAAAAGAGACGTTGGGCCAGCGTCCCCTGTGGGGTCAATTCGACCTGGATGGTGCCGGAAAAGAAGGCATGTTCGAAGATTGGATTTTCTCCCACGTAGTAGGAGCTGATGAGACGTTTTACCTTGCCATCTTCAATGAGCTTTCCCAATCCGTGTCCTGGAACACCTCCGGTCAAGGTGGCAATAGTCAAGTCCGACACCGAGTCGTCATTGCAAAGTTCGTCCAACAGAGTTTCAGGTTTTCGTCCAAGACCGAATCCGCCGACGGCAATGGTAGTGCCATTTAGGGACGGAAGTTTGGCAAGTGCTTCTTTGGCCGAACTGACGACTTTGGAGTGACTGGGCGTTGATGTCGATGTGGAGAAGCAGTGCACTGCCACGATACGATTGAAACTTAAATTCCAATCGCAATGACGAAGTAGGAGGCGCTGATGCCGAGTGGCGATTTGTAGTAAAGTCATGAATACAATACCTGGTAGCTTGCAGGAGGAAGCAATGAACAATATGCGAAGTGTTCTAGGATGGCCTGTTACTTGCAAAAATGCATAATAATGATTGTTGAACTCGGACGAAACCAATGGATTGGTGATTGGGTGATTGATGAAAGGGAACAACTTGCAGTGAATGCGAGCGATTTGAAGACGGAAAGTAATGACTTGCATACTATTCGGAGTCAAACTCTGAGTCCGAGTAGACTTTCTACCTGGTATCAGGTACTCTTAGAGCGTACCATGGACGCCTGTAGTACGATCAACGTAGAAATGGATTTGTGGACTTGAGTCGATGACGTATGCTACCTCCACTACTACTGTACTCTACTACTACTAGCTGGTAGAGCGCCCAAAGACTTTCAGCAAATGTTTACCATACCAGTATTGTGTACTCCAAGTACTACGGCTCCAGTCCCGGCAGCAATTAGAAATTGCATGCCCTCGTGTGCACCCTTTCCACTCTGTTTACTAAGCTACCCAACCCAAATGATTTACCTTTCACATACTTTCGCTCTGTCAACTACTCCAGTATCAAAGAACTGAATGGGTTGGGTACTACAAGATTGTCATGACGGCTGACCAGCATGATGCAATTTACACCATTTTGACAAACAAGGCTGCAATGTTGAGTTGTTTAGATCCAACATGTGTACGCAGATTGATGAATTTAATGTCCAAAAATTCAATGCAGCCTAGGCAAAATCAAGCAAGTTCATTTGAAACTGTGATGTCGAGATTTGATGGATCTAACAACACCACTGGCATGTTCAAAAAAAGATGACATAGTATCCAGATCATCTTCACCAGCCAAGCTTGTTGGAAGGTAAGAGTGCTTGAAGAAGCACCAAATGTGTTGTTAACTCCTTCCACCAGGTGAGAATGCAACCTGATCCTCTCACAGAAAGCACAAATGAAATGACAAACCGTCACCAAACAAACACGCCAGGAATGAGGAATAGTAGAGCAAAAGTACCGGAGAAGATCATCACCATCAACTACCAACAAACACAGCAGTGTTGTATTGGGCTGACAGCCTTAAGGCCCACCAGGATTTCAAGAACTGACAAGTGAAGGGAGAACTGCTAGCACCAGGGTGAGGAGAAAAACTCCTCAGCAGCACCTGCTGCTGGCCATGCTGATACAACACCAGCATATGAAAATGCAAAGGAGGCATTTGAGCAAAGAATCTGAGTGTTACAATCTGCCAATGAGAGCAAAGATGGGTGGAGAAATGTCATCATCTGAAGACATCATGTCAACAATTACCGTACCAAGCTTGAGCAAGATTCTTCAGATTTGGCAGAGATCAACATTATGTGTTGTGCACATCACTTGGTGCTATCTAACATGAACAAAAGTCACATGATGGCACTACTGTTGCATGCAAGCTTGCCATTTGTTGTTAAACAGTCTTGGCATTAAACAAGCTGCTGTCTTCAAGACCATTGTAAATTGGAATAAGTTCTTCCAGAAATTCCAAGTTCCTTGTCGAACTCTTCCCTGATGCCAAGGATCAGATTATATCCTTTTGCTGGCGGCAAGAATTTAGGAATACTAACTATAGTCAGAGTTCACAACTTCATCATCATCTCCATTTAACCATGCTCTAATCATCAAGTGGTTGCTGGCTGATGATTCAAGAAGATGGAGATCTAGCTGGTGGAGCAATGACTGAGGGAACTCTTGTTGCTACTTGTTCTTGGATTCTCTTGAGGGAGGCTCCCAAGCCTTTTCTGTTGCTTATGAACCCGAAGATCCTTTATAAGTAAAGCCTTTCCTCGTCCGACAAGAAAAGAAAGGCTAGCAAGGGCAAGCAAGCAACAGGCTTCTTGCAGGTCCTATGGGAGGGGCCGGATTGATTGTCTACATCACCACTAATTGAGTCCCTTTGCGCTTTGTCAATGGATTTGAACCTGTGAAGAATGCCTTGATGGATCTAGTTTGGTGCGGATTATGGCGCGTAAACTGATCGATGATTACATTGTCTCGTCTATGTTTGATGAAATCGACAAATCTCGTTCTCGAGCTGTGGAACTGAATCAAGGTTGATATTTTGATCGTGGTCATTAAGCTTGTACATTATTCTACCAACCAGCAAGTATTCGTTACCAAACCACCCGCAATGGTATCATCCTGCCAATCAACACCCGTCGCGATGATGACCTCCTGCACTTGCAAAACGAGCCTCGCAATAACCTTCCACCGTTGGGTCCAATCCCAATGCCCAATCCCACAATCCTCTACCTGATCAGCCATCACATTGTCTCAGACTCAGGTAAGGTCTCGGATCCAATCCACTGCCAATAATTCACTGTATCGCCCGATACCTACTACTACCAATTGCCATGTCCCCAGCTGTCGACAAGTCGTTTATCATCAAACGTGTCTTTTGGTAAGGTCGACAGTTCCAAGCTCAGTTCAATCGCCGGTTCGTCATTTCTCTCAAAAACACAAATGTGCATCTCACAGTGAATACTTGCGAGAAGCGGATGTAGAGTTGGAAAGAAGAGCTCGTCCCTTTTCTGCTTGGGATCTCCACAGAAATGAAGATCAATCATCATCTTGGGAAGAAATCGAGTGCGGAACCAATTCGCCTCATCAATTGGCTGTACATCTTCGACAATCATGAGACCTCTCGGCTGGATCCTGGGAAACCAATAAAACATGGATTGGGCCATGTGTGCTGCCAAGTGCGCACCGTCGTCGACGACAATCTTCAGCGGTGGAGCGTCCTCTCGCCGCATCTCTTTGGTCCACACTTCATTCAACCAAGTCACATTGGTTGCATCACCACAGTGCAACCTATTGGCATCGAGAAGCTTTTGATAATCTCGGTGCTTCGCCGCAAAGTTGCCCCAGGGCCACTTTCCTTCGTCTCGAGGACCCGCTGGTAGGCAGGCGATTTCCATTGAGTGAACTTCAGCATTTGGTAAAAAGTTTCGGTAGGTCTCAGCTCCAGCTCCCTCATAAAATCAATCTCCAGGAACTGAAAGGGCTCAGCGCTTGCTTTAGAATACTTTCAAGCCGAGATTGGTACATGGTCTAGTAATGTCCCCAAGGTCTGCACCTTTCGTTCTTGCACCCAGCACGTGTGCACGTGTCCGTTTTGCTGTTTTTGTAGCACCCTTCATAAGAAATCGCTGCGACCTTGTCGGTAGCAGTCTTCAATCCAAGACTATAAAAATCCAGTTCTGAGTCTGCAGATGACTCCAGTAATCGTGCGGATGGTGCCTGAAATTCCGGGGGTGGACAAAACAAAGTACTCCCATTCCACACATGCATGCAAGCTGCACCGGCAACGAAAGTGAGAAATGATTTGATGGCTTCTAAAGTAACACCACGAGCAACTCCTCCCTTTGGCTGACTGCCTCTTGGCATCTTCATGTCCACCATGGTATTCCTAAAAAAACGAAGTTGTCTTGTGGAGAAGGAATCTCTTTTACAAGTACCGCACTCGTGTACAGTACGAGTACGGAGTACAATTCGAAAAAAGAATCTCGAACTGCAAGACACGCACGATGGGTGTTGTCGTGTTGTCCGTTGGCTGCCACGGGCCACGGGCCAGTACACGTACTGGTAGCACACGAAGGAACTGGACCCTATCATATGTCATAGCACTGGAGTACAGCAGTAAGCTCCCCTACCCACCCTATGATCTTAATATCTACTCGAGTACTACGTAGTACGAGTACCATGTCTGTATCTACTACGTAGTCGAGTACCTGGTACTATGAATACCCGTACCATGTCTGTTTCAGAACACGTAACCCTCTATGACAAGACATGGGTACTGGAGTACTGGAGTACTCGAGTATTGCCGACGGTAGTATTGTAGCATTGTAGCACTTGAGCACTTGAGTCCTCAATACGACGGTACGTTATTCGACCATAAAAAGGTGCTACTGTAGTTCACGGCTACTACTATACTGTAGTAAGGTACTACAAAAAAAAAAAACCGAATATCTATTTTACGTGCTGCCGCTGTTCCGGACGAAGACGGAACTCGACTCACACGGATGACCGCTACCCTGGGGTACAGTAGAGGCCACCATAATTGTTTTCTGTTACTGCAGTACTGTCGTACTGAAATTGTGCCAAATAATGCTGCATGGAGTCGTCGTATCGGGTCCGATTAGGTTTCACCAATTTGACGTCAGCACTTTTCAGCACTTTTGTTGCGGAATTTAACTTGTACGGAATCTTTATCTTTGATTTTCTCAGCGCCCACTTTTCAAACCACCTCTTGTGCAAAACTACGTTCTAGATAAGGAACATAAATCAGCGCCACATTTGTTTGAATAGAAATAAAAATGATCGTGTCTAGATGTGTATATAACAGGGTACCAGTAGTGGATTCAAGTTTACTCACACAAAACTCATAATTTTGATATTTCACAACCACGATGGTACGGCACTTTGTCTCCCTGTCATTCTTGTTTCTCTTGTTGTTCTTGCTCTCCTTGCTGCTTTTGTTTCTCTTGTTGCTGTTGTTCTGTTTTTGCTCTTGTTTGCTCTCTGTCTGTTGCCATTTTGCGTTACTACAGCACCCACCTACCGATTATTCTGTAACCAACCCCTGTTTTGTTCTCTTTAGGATCATCCACAACAAGCAAGAAGGACCATTGATGCAGGATCCACATCCAGTGGATCAGACTCTATCTGCTCTCAAGGCTATGTCATGGACTGCTTCTTTGCCTTTCAAAGGTCATTTTTGTCATGCAACCGATGATTTCAATGCATCATTGGAAACCAAGTATGACCTCTTTCAGTACACTACTTCTATGTACAAAGGTTCCAAGCACATTATTCGGTCCTAGCTAATCAATGTCGCAAGAGATCCACTTGCCTGAGGCACCACTCAACGACCTCTGTTCTGGACATGAAGAAACTGATGTTTCTGATAATTTTGTTGATGTACAGCACACGAATACTCATAATGACGACAATGACAACATCCTCATGGAATCTAAAGTTTAGAAACTGTCTGCATTGATTTTGGATCGCGTGCTCTTCACCATGAAGACATACCAATTGGAACGTTACAATGCATATGACAGCATTATGCCAAGAGCAAAGGAACTAGTTAGTCTTGTTGATGCCTCAAAAAGCCCACAAGAGAGGTCTTCTTGTTGAGGCGAGGCACTCGACAAGATTATCTTCACCGAAAGCCAACATGGCTTCGAGAAACCACCACCCAAAGGGTCCCTAGTTTCGGGGTGTCCTGTTGGCAAGGTGTGCAAAACATATGTCTCATCATGGAGTTTTAAAAGTAGTACATTTAGAATTAATAACAATGTTGACTTAGACTTTCGTTCTTGTTCGACATCATGAGTAGGATGGGGACTATTTGGTGATCGAAATTCAATCTTCAAATAGTCGTCACAGTCGAGTAACACTAGTACAGTACAATGGCAACTATTTGGTGATCGAAATTGATCTTCAAATAGTCATCACAGTCAGGTATCACCAGTACCGTACAATGGCGACTATTTGGTGATCGAAATCGATCTTCAAATAGTCGTCTGATAACACCAGTACAGTACAATGGCGACTATTTGGTGATCGAAATCGATCTTCAAATAGTCGTCACAATACAGTAACACTAGTACAGTACAATGGCGACTATTTGGTGATCAAATTCGATCTTCAAATAGTCGTCACAATACAGTATCACCAGTACAGTACAATGGCGACTATTTGGTGATCGAAATCGATCTTCAAATAGTTGTCACAGTCTGATAACACTAGTACAGTACAATGGCAACTATTTGGTGATCGAAATTCGATCTTCAAATAGTCGTCTGTCTGATATCACCAGTACAGTACAATGGCGACTATTTGGTGATCGAAATTCGATCTTCAAATAGTCGTCACAGTAAGTAACACTAGTACAGTACAATGGCGACTATTTGGTGATCAAAATTCGATCTTCAAATAGTCGTCACAGTACGAGTATCACCAGTACAGTACAATGGCGACTATTTGGTGATCGAAATTCGATCTTCAAATAGTCGTCACATCTACAGTAACACTAGTACAGTACAATGGCAACTATTTGGTGATCAAAATTGATCTTCAAATAGTCGTCACAGTCGAGTATCACCAGTACAGTACAATGGCGACTATTTGGTGATCGAAATCGATCTTCAAATAGTCGTCACATCTGAGTAACACTAGTACAGTACAATGGCAACTATTTGGTATTTGGTGATCAAATTCGATCTTCAAATAGTCCCCATCGTACTGTCGTACTGTTACTTGTTCATTTGAGGCTATTTGAAGATCAAAATTCGTACACCAAATAGTCCTTTGAGTACGGTAGTACTGTTGCAGTACAGTGTAGTACTCGAGTGATTCAAAAGGGAAACACATGAAGATTCAAAACGGAAACACATGAATTACTGATAGGAGGAGAAGAGTAGCAGTTATCTATCTGACATGACAAAGGCTTGGCATGCGCATTAGGAAAAGCACCGATAGAAGTCAACAACAAAGATTCCGTGTTTTGTCAGCCATTCAAATTTCCGATGTCTTCAAAATTCTTCTACAGGAGGTCTCACTGTAGATTATTACTGTGACGTGGGTGCTGACGTCAAATTGGTGAAACCTAATCGGATCCAGGGTGACTGTAGTGCGGGAAAAACCTTGGATCATTGAACTTAGTTGCCGTAGGTTTAGTTGTCGCAGTGTACGTCGGTAGCATGTAGAGCACCACCATATGGTGCGTGGCGGTATACTCGGAGGATCGGGTCACTCCAACTTTCATTCGGAATTTGGTAGCGGTGTGTTCGGTCATTTGAAACGCCAAAGGCGCGTGTGGAAAGGTGTTGGGTCATGGAACTGGGTGGAGTCACCCCAATAGTCATATCAGTTTCGTCACAGGCGGTCAGCAGTAAAATAGATCACGGTGCTGGTATGGATACCAGCAATCGGTCGGAGGTCCTTCGTCGCTGATGGTGTTGAATCAAGCAAAATTCGGGATAGACAGCGTAGAAACAATACCGGTTTCTACATGAGGAAAAAATCGATCACGTCGCACATCTGATGATACCTCAAACGCTGCAACCGCTCCATACGCGTTGATGCCAATTGCACCACAATCATTCTCAAGCATATTGGTGTTGATACTTGTAGACGAGAGGTCGGGGGAAGGCTGTAGCGCCATCCGTTGACTTGACTTTGTTGTGCTCTAAGTTGCGTAGAAAACGTACCAGAACTCACGTAGAAACAACCACTTACTTGGCAAAAACTCCTCGGAAAAAATTCTGTAGTAAGGTACAAGTACTACAGTATGCTCGCAGTGTACAAAATAGAGGAGAATATCCTGTAATTAAAAGAACGATGTCATGCAGGCAGGCATGGCAGTTTTCTCTTGTCTGTGATTCACATGACTGCAGTCATCACTTAGCGTATCAATCACACAACAATGCTCTCCAACTGTGCACATTTTTGTATTGAAGCATCATTGAGAAAAATAGAGAGACGACAAGACGGAGGTAGCATGAAGGTAGCACAACGTGGACGTGGCGGAGTCGTTGCTCGTGCAACACCCATCAAATCATTGCTCACGTTTGTGGCTGGTGCAGCGTGCATGCATTTGTGGAATGGAGGTGCTCTGATCTGTCCACCAGAAGGACAGGCATTGGAACGCGTACTGGAGACGGAGACAGAACTGGAGTCATCTGTCGAAGAACTGAAATCATCTGTCGAAGAACTGGACGCATCTGGAGACCCAGAATTGGACTTTTACAGCCTTGGATTGAAGACTTATACCGACAAGGTCGCAGCGATTTCTCATGAAGGGTGCTACAAAAACAGCAAAAGGACACGTGCACGTGCCGGGTGCAAGAATGAAAGATGCAGACCTTGGGGACATTACTACCAGACCATGTACCAATCTCGGCTTGGAAAGTATTCTAAAGCAAGCGCTGAGCCCTTTCAGTTCCTAGAGATTGGATTCTTTCAGGGAGCTGGAGCTGAGACCTACCGGAACTTTTTACCAAACGGAGAAGTTCACTCAATGGAAATCGCCTGCCTACCGGAGGGTCCCCGAGAAGAAGGAAAATGGCCCTGGGGTAACTTCGCTGCAAAGCACCGAGATTATCAAAAGCTTCTCGATGCCAATAGGTTGCACTGTGGTGATGCAACGAATGTGACTTGGTTGAATGAAGTGTGGACCAAAGAGATGCGGCGAGAGGACGCTCCACCGCTGAAGATTGTCGTCGACGACGGTGCGCACTTGGCAGCACACATGGCCCAATCCGTGTTTTATTGGTTCCCCAGGATCCAGCCGAGAGGTCTCATGATAGTCGAAGACGTACAGCCAATTCAGGAGGCGAATTGGTTCCGCACTCGATTTCTTCCCAAGATGATGATTGATCTTCATTACTGTGGAGATCCCCAACAGGAGAAGGATGAACTGTTCTTTCCAACTCTACATCCGCTTCTTGCCAGTATTCACTGTGAGATGCACATTTGTGTTTTTGAGAGAAATGACGAGCCGGCGATTGAACTGAGCTTGGAAATGTCGACCTTGCCAAAAGACACGTTTGATGATAAACGACTTGTCGGCAGTTGGGGACACGGTGATCTTGGTTAAAAGATATTCCGCGACGCTTCGTGGCAAAGTTTGTCCATAGTGGGCGAAGTTTGGAATCTCAAGCCTAGCTTTGATTGCAGCTTCAGCTGCAGAAGTAGTCGAAGTTTGTAAAATGAATGCGTGTCTACTGCTGGTAATGTATATGTACAAAGGGTTTGCTAAGTCATATTCGGAGTACTGTTTTACAGGGATCGGCATCTTGTTTCTTCCCTTGGAGTATACCCTTCCTTTCATCTCCATTCTTGGAGCCACATTTCTCCTTTGTATAACTATGGATTCGTGTTCGAATGCGGCATGACATCATTTTGCAGTGCTGTGTTCTGGAGGCGATAATACATGGCGGAGGACTCTAGACTACGACTACAGGCAAAACTTTCAAAGATACGATCGGGAATTTGATGGTCAGCCCATCCGCCGCATCTCGATGGAGTATGGACAATGGACACTGTGATTGGAACTCAATGTTGCGTACAATACTCCTAACTTCGAGTATGATGAAGGTCTACTCCGAACTCCGAGTAGTAAGTGGTAGTAATTCGTCGGCGTCACAAACGGCCAGCGGCCAGTGTGTTGTGATTTTGGATGTGTGTGACGATTGTTGTACAGGTTTGTAATCATGTAATGATAGAAGGGAATTGTGAAATGCGTGGATACTTATTCGAAGAATTGTATACTGGCTGTCGACTCCGTAAAGGTTCCGTACACTCAGTCTGAAGGGCAAATTTCCCGCGAGAACCAAATCACCAACGGTCTCTTTGCTCTTGCCTTGGCGCCTTTTTGTAGTGGGTGGCGGGCGTGTAGTCTCACAAACAACTGCACGACCCTGTAGGGAGTTAAAATTTTGGCACGTCGGCCATTCTCACATGAAACGGTATAAATTCAAAGTGGACACATCAGCAGAATGTGTCCTCTATTTCAGCGAAGAGTTTTGATTTGTACATGTTGTACATATTCGTATATTCGTATGGATGGAAGTATCTAGTTCCCGTCTGACAGACCGCCTGCCTCGCCGTTAATCCGCACAAGAGTATCGAAAAAAATAGTGGACACGACACCTTTGTTCCGTCCCACTGGCCGCGCCACCACCAGCACCCCCCAGAAACAAACTCTCCCTCCACAAAGACTGTTGCAACGACAACAACGATAACAACGTTTCTTCACAATTGCTTGATTTGCGACCGAGTCCAATATCGTATTCTTAGTTGAGTTATTGACTGTTGCGACTGGAAGAAAGGTTGAGAAGAAGCAACAGAGAGAAATTGATTGATTGCTTCAGATTCTCAATTCGAGTCTACGACTGGTTCCAGTACCGACTGTTGTGTTCGGGTGTAGTACTATTGATATTCCGTACTGGGCTACAGGGGTTCTACTGACTTTCAAAAATGTAGGTATCACGGATCACCGTACATCGTTCATGCAATTGGGGCTCTGGATCTTGTTTGAGAACGGAAGAAGATGAGATTTAATGGCAAACCTCTGAATGACATCCGATATCAGGATGTCAAGGAAGTGTTGCTTGAAAAACAAAGTTGAAACGAACATTGTTGTTGGTACGATTATTGGTATGGCAACCAGCCATCATCATATTCTGCGCTTAAGGGAAACACCTGCTTCTCTTTCCTCTGCTCCGTTGGGCGTCTCTTAGCAGCCCTGTCTCGCCATCCAGTCGTGACCATGTGCCCTCCGTTGCGCCTCTGTCTTCTGGATAAGATTGATCCCAAACGACAAACGGCGTTTTCGTTGTTCGTCGATCGTCGATCGCTCGAGTTTCATCTGTGTTTCTCACGCTTTCGTTGCTCTTGTTCCCTCTCTGCATGCCACTGCTTTCCTTGGAAATAAAGGATGACAGCATCACCCAAGCCCACGACCACGGGGACTGACAGTTCCGCAACCTTGAAGGGCTCGAAGAAGGCTGCCTTTGAAACACCGGATCGCGAGTCGGCAGAGCTCGACCTACCTGAAGAATCCTTAGCGGCTGCAGGAGAATGTCCCACAGTTACGCCTCCGACACCAAACGGCAAGCAAGTTAGATTTGATAAAGAAAATGCAGATGCGTCTATGAAGCGAGGGCTTGTCAGCCGACGAGGTGGCAGGTATGGATCACCCTCAAGGATGACGCCACCGACAACGTCGACGACAGCAACAGAGTACAAGACTTATCGGTCGCCCAAGAGGGAAGAAACTTCGTTGTCGGACGGTGGCGTTCCTTCCCTTTGCTCTTCAAATTGCGACAACCTCAGGGAGGCTCCCAGTATGATTTCCTGCAGCGAAGGTGAAACAACATCGCCGCTGACCGAAGAGTCACCCTCCAAAATTCCGAAGGCTGATAGTCGGAACGTTACTTTTTCCCCGAGACCCAATGAAGGGTCGCAACTTGAGAAGGTGAGTGGTTCTCTGGGCGTGATCATTTCTTCTTTTTGCCCCATCGTCTCAAAGTGTGTGTTTTCTATCGACGCAGACAAGTAAGAAAACGCCAACTCGGTCACCCCTGAGGAATCATTTTCACAATTTGCCGTCCCTTCGAGATGCCAAACTTAGCTCGCCGTGCGGAATCTTTTTATCGCCTTGTCCAACTTCGCCTTCCGCTTATGCGACCATTGCTGGCCCTCTTCGGGATGAATATGAAGAGGAAAAGTCCACCAAGACGAAAAGTGAGGAGCGGGAACGAGCAGTGGCAACGCCCACAGATTTTGCTGTAGATTTCGGCAAGGGACATCAATCATCAGCATCTTTCGATGCATCCAATGGTGAGTACAATGATGCTTCTTGAATAATTTGAATTCTGGTATTCATTGAATTATTCACTCCTAACCATTATGCGTTGAATAGTCCTGGCGGCTGCAGTCACCCTCATCGAACGGCTTGTTTTCGCCGGGAGGATTGGGTTCTGCCTTGAACACACCGCGCGCTCTTCGGACCCCTCGGACACCAACACACACTTCGTTTTCTTTTCCGACGTGGCTTCCTCCCCGGAATGGGAATTTGCGTCTCCTAAGAATAAACGGCCGGGCATGATCTCGATTTCGCCCTTGGCGCCCAAGCGGAAGTTTGTCCAGCCACGGAGTATGCCGTTACTGGGTGAATCTCCAAAATGGATGTCATGAATATGGCCGATCGAGATTTGCTGGAAGATGAGGATTTGAGTGTGTTATTGCAACTTGCGTCGCATTCCAACACACCGCGATCAAAAGATGGGGTACGTGGACATAGTGGCCTGTCAATCACAAGCGATGGTTGGAGTTGTATCTTACTTTCCTATTCGTTCTTGCAGTGATGTCTTTCGATCTCCCCGAGGCAGAAAAGGGGGCTACGATCGGGATAGTAGTAATCCTGCGTTACAATTACCGCTGATTGGTCGAAGCGACGGGCCTGGCAGCACCTCGAAACTTTCGCATAAGGCGTCACGGGAGAGTCCAAGTGCTGAGGATTTTGCGCCACCTCCACTTCCTATCCGATCGAGTTCGTCAGGTGCATCAAGGGATGTCTTTTCACGGGACAATGTGAGCGAGAACCGAGGCAAGCCGCATTTGAAAGACGAAGCCTCGTCCGATTTGCCACCTCCAAAGAAGAAGAACTCGAAGAACAAGAAAAACCGCAAGGGCGCTCCGCAAGCAGGATATGCTATGCCTCCCTACCCAGCACGATCGGCCGATGGTTCCTATTACATGCCCAGCGGGATGCCGGCGATGCCCCCTGGTGGTAGCATGAGAATTCATATTGGTGGACCACCTCCAATGAATTCAAGGTCGGGTTCCAAAAGCTCCTCAAACTCATCCAGCTCTCCCCTTCGTCACACGGGGGGTCCTGCAGGCTCGCCAGGACGCCATCCTCATTATCATATGCCACCCGATGGCTACGGCGCTCCACCTGGTTCCATGTATCCACCTCCACATTACCACCACCCTCCGCCGCACATGGGCTTACCCTACGGACACTATCCTCACCCGCCACCACGCCACATTCCTCCCATGTATCCTAATTCG
Organism: Fragilaria crotonensis; assembly: GCA_022925895.1. Classification (NCBI taxonomy): domain Eukaryota; phylum Bacillariophyta; class Fragilariophyceae; order Fragilariales; family Fragilariaceae; genus Fragilaria; species Fragilaria crotonensis. The sequence continues at coordinate 47,263 of JAKSYS010000046.1, forward strand.
CAGCCACCATCCAAAAGTTCTACTAGCAAGGAAATTCCAAAAGGTGAAGGGATCAAAGACGTCGAAAGCACCGGCTGCTGGCTCGAAAGACCGGCGCCGGTCGTTGCTGATCCGTTGTTAGCGAAAGCCATCTCCGTCCAAAAGATTCGCAAAGCTCCACCAAAAGAATCGGGCTCGGCGAAGAAAAAGAAAGCTGCTGTCACGCCTGCTGCGGCGGCTCCTGCGGACCCTGTTGACCGACACAAGGCCGCAGCAACGATTGCAGCCGTCAACGCAGCGAGTGGCGGAATGAATGATAGAGCCGCAGCGCTAGCGGCAGCCATTTTGAGGGGAGTCACTATGCGGCCGTCGGGAAATGGGTACGTAGTACTGGAGTAATTGATTTTGACAGTTTTGAGTGTGAGTTGCTTTGGTGATATCTCACAAATCTTTTATCCCCTTTCGGCAATATGCAGCAAGCTCAGCTTTACTACGCCGGAAAGTCTCGCTATATTGAGTCTTTGACACAAGAGAAAAGGCAGCACTGGCGTATGAAATTGCGCGTGAAAAGCTCAAGTCCGATAACAAGACACCTGCTGATCAGAGCGCTCAAACCTTTAAGGCGACGGAAAATGCAGTCAATGCCGCGCGGAAGGCCGCGTTTGATGGTGTAAATGAAAAAGATCCTCGAGTTGCTGGGAAATGAACGATAAGTTGTATATTAAAACGATAGATCGCGAGAATTGCACAACCTGTTGGGCGTCGGCAGACTTACGCATTAATATAGTCCTGATCAGTCTTGTGATGCCACTTCGGCGCTGTAGGTGGCGAGTAAGTTTCACGTATGCAGGAACCACTGCGGATCAGACTTTGCAGCTGCCGATCCTCTACGAAAGTTCGGTGCGTAAATGTTCCCTTCCTCTATGACAGCCGAGGAGGACCACGAAAAGGAACCAGGACGAAGAGGACTTACTTCAGAAAGTAGAAGTCATTAAGAAATTAACTCATATACCTTTTACTTTCTGAGCAAGGCTTGACGGCTTGACCCTGCATAAGGTGGTTCTTACGTGTGCAGCAAAACGAAACGAAAGTGAATCTTGCAGGCTTTTAGTTTCATTGTTCGATTTCTGTCGACACCCCCAATTCACGTATGAGCATACACGAAATCTTACTTGATGAAAGTCAATAGTTTCATTCACAGCTCCGAATAGATCTCATATACTAAACAAATGTCAGATCGTGAATCTTGACAGGAGGAGTGTATACGCAAGACACCTTGGTGAAGTAAGCTATAATAGATGTGTTATTATTCTTTTCTTCTTGCTTTTTGTTTCACAAATAGCCTCACCTTCAACCCTACTAATGAAGAGCTTCTTATGCTGAGATGGACATGTAGTTGCTTGGTGAAAGGAGTGTGGAGGTAGAGTGTGGAGTGATGTTAATTCAAGTCAACGGAGACTTGAAGGAAAAGGCATCTCGTGCCACCTGAGGCACCAGTTTTGCCGTGGTTTGACCTGCTACCTAGAAGGAGGCTATGTTTTGTGCAATATGAACAGGTATTGAGACTAACATCATTGACATTTCGAGTGCATAGGCAGCAAGTGCATAAGACAAGGCAGTGAGAACATTTAAAGCCCAGTATGAGCAATCCATGATTAAAAAGGCACGGAAGTGAATTCAAGAATTGTTACAGCATCATTCTTACTGGGGAGGCAGCGCACACTACAAAAGCATGCAGCCCAAAACATAGTTTTCGCCTGAAAGAATACCTTTCACTGAGATACATTTGTTGACCAACCTTTGCGATTGAGCGATGTTCAACGGCTTTGAAGTTAACAACAAGAAGCACTGCTCGAATATAATCTAAGACAAACCAAGAGAGAAGTGGTGACAACAACAACCCAATGATATCCAAAGTGGCATAATTGGTATTGAAATTGATTCAGAAGTCTAGGCTCTCAATGGACTTTTAACTTCAAAGAGTTCATAGCAGCATGGGCACCTTGATGATTCCATGTGCCCCATTATTGTGGACAGGATACTGAAGACCATCTGCAGCTGCATTGTCTTACACTAGTGCAGGAAATGCGGTTCAATGTTGCTTGGATGGGACAACCTCACTACAGCTCACCGGAAAAACACCAGCACAATGTAAGTGGGAACACCACAGTATTCCTATGACTTTAGTTTTTCAAGAAAGTACCAATGTACAAGAAAGCTGACAATCTCAAACGCACCTTGTTACTGGAAGAATGCAGGATCCAGAGGAGGGATCCATGCCAGCCAGTTCAGCAGATATCAGCTATTGGGAATTGGTGGCATTTTCCAAATTGTAGTAAAGGACATCTGTTATTTGGGAATGGTTGAGGAATGCAAATTCCTGGACTTGTGTAAGTTTTGTTGCCTTTGTCAATACTCATCTGTGAGGTTGTGTTACTTTGCATGTGCCATCATAATGCACATGTGATGTTTATGAGATTACATTCAGTGACATAGTAGTAGCTTATGAACAAAAGTAAATGTGACCCTCAATTGCGCCGACAAGAAATAGCACAAATGATTTACATCTCACTTTGAAGTGCTTTTCACCAAGAAGGCCATGACCAAAACTACCACCACCACAGAACCAAAACTCTGCCCGGCTTGCTAATGGAAATGCTGGCCATTCAGAATGCAAATCAGGACTTAGTCGTATGCACAGTAATTAGTATACAACCAAATACCACCAGGAAAATACAATGCAGCAGTAGCATCAAATCAAGTATACACATGATTGTGGTTGGCAAATTTCATAGAAATAATCATACACTACTGGTATAATCTAGTACAGCTGAAATACATAACAACTTCAGCCAGCAGATAGCCAAAGGAATTGATCTGAAATGATTCAGGAATGCATTCTGATTACTCAACAGTAACATTGAAAACTTATATGAGGGCCATAATCTTACTGCATTTTGGGTTGTTACACACATGGTTCTGCAATTGATTTGTAAGCAAATTGTTAGCTTATGCAAAAATTGTCGCCATTGTTGCGCAACGGGTCCAACGAGGAAGTGTACCCTCTCCAAGAGACGAGGGATGATTATTACGAGTTCAGCAGCAAGCGTATGATTGCATAGCCACGATGACTGACAAGATAGTTCCAACAATCACGGAACAATGTTATATACCAAGATGGTGTACCGCTATTAAGGCAAACTTGTTGCCCAAGTGGAGTGTCTTCCAATATAATTATTGTTTGTTAGTGATTCCTTACTTGTTCTATCTTCATTTTGTCATGCATGATCATAGTAGCAAACAGAGGTTATTGAAAATGCTAGTACATAAGGCACTCAAGGTGTGGACATCTTGATTGGTTAGATGGTTTATTATTATTATTATTAGAAAGCATACAACAATAAAACTAATGTTTATTATGTATTTTCTTGTTTCACACATCCAAATGAAGCCTATGTATGGCCTTTCAAATAACCTTAATGTACGGAATTATCCTAGACACAGATCGCATGTATCGACACGATGAGAACATAAATATATGAGCTCGAGAATGAATAAAAAACACCCTATGAGGACAGATGACACTTTCATTTCTGAACATATGGAGTGATAACGAACTGGTGAAGGAGGAGGCTTATCAAATCATTAAAAAGAACAAACAAACATTGAACGCAAATAAGGATGCCACGAACGACGACTACCAGTATGGACAATACATGGTCTGGAGAATCAAATTTTCGAACAAATTCTGGACGCCAAGAATGATGAGTGCTCCAAGCTCCAGTATGGACGATGGTTGGGCATATCAAATTTTCGAGCAAATTCTGACTATAGAACTTTAAGAAACACGATCGAATATTTGTGATGCTGTGAAACGAACTGGTGACGTTCGACTGTGCACATGACTTGCTAGTCCCAACGCCAAGGGCTATTGCCTGTTTTTGGAAGTCCAGGATTGACGTCTAATTAATTTGTTGTTGAAAATCGCTTGAAGGCAGCATACGATTGGTTTCCTCATACGCATATAGGCCTTCAAGCTGCGATAAGGCGTCGGGAACAATTCGGAATTCGTTGCCGTAATAGGTGGACAAATGACTCATCGAACAGTGTCATGATTCTACCGTAGAGTGTTTTTCTGCCCATCATTTTGATTCGTCTGTTGATGACTCTATGATATGTACGACTCTACTAGTATTCGTGTTGCAAAAAGACAGCTGGCAACAGCAAGAGGAGTGATTTTTCGATGACATATGCCATATGCATTCTGGAACCCCGTCAACTGCCCATATCGTCATAATTCCGAAATGTCGTAAACGTGCACCAATTCATTGGTCATCCTGACGAAAGATTTCAGAAATCGTTTTACAACGCGAACTCGAGTCGCACTGATATTCATGACCACTCCCACACAAACAGCGCAAGTCCTAACCATGAACCCTCAGAACCATGTCCTGCAATGCGTCGATGAACAGGATGTTCCAAATACGACTTGGGATCAGTTCACGTGTATTATGATCGGTAAAGGCCCCACATGCTTCAACAATGCAGGCAACGTTTTGTTTCGGAAGTTCATCAAAGGAAAAGTTCGTCGGTACCAGAAAGCAGTGCTTCGAGGTAAGAAAACATCGATGGTGAAGTCGTTAGCGAGTGAATTACACGAGAAAGGATGTCGCTTTCTCCTCCGATCTTTCACAGGAACATGGGTGCAAGCGTCTTCGCGTCTCATCGAAAGGAAAGTGAACCATGCGCTACGTGATGCCCTGCACGATGCTGATACAGCCGTTAGTGGTCGGGACATCGACACGCCTCCAAGTGACTTCCGCCCACCATGTACCGAGGACAAACCATCTACTCCGAATACACACCAAACACGCCCATTGCAGAGGCTCACGATGTATGACTGCCAAAGCCTAGTTCTGCACGATCATGACGCCGTTTCGTCACAGTTATCTGACATCGATTACTACAAATCAACGGACCGCCAGGGGAGGTACAGCTCCGTTGTGGATCCAACAACTCGACAAGTGGACGACTTAACGAGTGTTGCTGAGCAAGATGAGCATGTTGTTGCCGCTTTGGGCATTATCTTGGGCATCTACCAACAAGTGGACGAGTGTTAGAGTTAGAAACTCATTCGATCCTTTCGCCTCCAATCGTGTGGATATAAGAGTTGTGCCTTGTCTCAACTGGAACACAAGAATTGTAATTTCTACTGCATATACTACATACCTACATTATACTGCTGGGAAGTTCATTTATAATCGTCGCACACTTCTTTAATGTACATCCTACTATATTATAAATTAATTGTGTGTGTGCGTCCGTGTGTTACGGAGTATGACCACTCTGGGGTACTGGATCAAATGAATACTGTCTCATACTCGGAGCATTGTCGTATGATGGTATGATATATGATATATGACATATGTCATACATGCATACCTGGTACCGGAGACTGGAGTACTCCGTAAGGCCGGTGCTTACAGCGAACGAAACGTCCCGCAAAACAGAACGCCGCGTCTATTCCGGGGAAAAATGGTCCTTACAGCCCCCAAAACTGCCCCCGAATGGCGCGCGCGTTTCGCGAATCCGGGTAATTTTGATCGAAACCACAGAACGCCGCGGGCGTTCTGTGTGAAAGCCGGGTTCGCACGAAACGCAACAACCGAGTTTGTGTATGAAGTGCTACGTAATTAGAACTCGGACTAAATGGGACCAGACATGGGACGGTGTGGTACTACAGTATGCTGTGCCAATGGAGTACAATGCGAGTTGCGGTGCGCGGGCAGGCGGCTATTCTTGTCTTCGGAACTCATCTGATTGTCACCGATAACCGCATCCGATAGATAAGCTCGTCGTTTGATCCGAGACGGCGAATCTAGCATCCGAACGAAACGAGCGCCTGCCTTTCTTTCACGAGCCGCGCGGCATGTCGTCGAGTGCTTCTTGCGGTTTTTTGGCCCATTTGCTCATGGCGGCAAATTTGTTCGACGAACGAAGTGACAAGCGACAAACGAGACGACTGATACACATGATACCTTTAGTACATTTTTAACGCAACTACATTCAACGCCTGATTTCTTTTACACTTATTCATGTCAGTATAGTATATATAAAATGCTCTCCGATTCTGCGGTTTTGTGGTTATTTCTAGGGAGTACGCCTGTAAGGACCATTATTCACGTTTTCACAGAACAGAACGGGACGTCCGTTCTGCCGAAAACGTTTCGTTCACTGCAAGCACCGGCCTAAGCGATGTCGGTAAGATTTGCATATACGTAGTTGCGTCAGTGCGTGCGTCTGTTACGGAGTATGACCACTCTGGGGTACTGCACTACTTGCGTATAGTACTGAACTGTACAAACAGTACACACAACCGTGCACAACCCATACCGTACACGTATTCCAAAAGTCCGACCAACCGTGCACAACCCATACCGTACACGTATTCCAAAAGTCCGACCAATTGGGAGGTACCCACTAGTATATTAAAAAAAGATTCCTTCCTCTCGCTTGTAACAGATTGCTACCTGCACGTGTGGTATGTTCACTCGTACCATATCTGTACAGGAAATGTATCAGGTAATTTTTCTGGGACATCCGGAAAAACTGAGTACCAGTACACATCCGGAGGATGTCGTTGTCTGACAAAAATAAACGTCAAATGTAACGTCTATCAATTAATTATTTTGTATAGTAGGCGCATCATAGCACGGAGTAGGAATGAACTATGGCTGGGTTCATCCTGCGCCTGCAAATCCTCGAGACACGTAGACTCCGTAATCTAAAAATTTAGTTGAAGCCCCAAAATGGACCCTCTCACACGTATCACATCTCCATAATCCATACCACAACCTGTTATTCTTCTTGCGCTGCTTCATTTGTGTCATTCCTTACAAAGACACACCTCTCAAGCGTCGGTGCAAAAGCATTCACTGGGTTTTGAATGCCTTAACGGGACGCTCAATCAGTGGAAGCGTAAGCGTAGTTGGGCTGAATTCAAGGGATGCCTTGCATCTACACATGTCGTCGTTCGTATGGAGTGGTAATGCGGAATCATCAGTGGGCATCTTCCCGACTGGAATACCTCCCATTCCCATTGGCGTGGCGTTGTCAGTGGGCGCGGAATGGCACTGAGGAGTGCCTCCTTGACTTCAGAAGGAAGCTTCCATGGTTCAAGAGCGCCATCAACGCCGTTTTTAGTCGTCGTGAATCCGCTGTTTTGACCTCATCAACACTGCATAGTGGTTTAAAAACCCTGTCCAGCAGGGATACAGCCCTAGGAAAGGTTTGCCATTGAGTGCGCGAGTGATGCTACATTGTGGTCAAGACAAGGCTTCCACTCTTTTGTCTGACCAACGAGAATATTGTGAGCGTACTAAGGCCGACAGCCAACGATCCCTTGTTGTGGGTTGTGCACAACCCCAGCAGTCGATCAGCATCACTTCCTTGGGTGCACCAGGAATGGCACGAGTGATTATGTTTGACGTGAGTTCAATTTGACCGGTATTCTTGTTCCCTCTCTTACTAGCCCAGTTGTCTGTCGTTGAAATGATGGTAATTTTGTTGCCAGCAGTTGTCAGTGCTAACAACAGGAAACGGACCTCACGGTGGTTGCCGGCAACACGGGCGGCTTTCTCAACAATGTTGCCGGCTGCTAACTTGGCAGCAAGGGACATCAGCGATCTCAAGATTGTTCTACATGCAAGCTCTTCCAGATTTGATGTGTATCAACTCACATTTCCCATTGATGCTGGACTCTGAAAAGCGCTCCGGTGCGGACATTTACGTACAGCATACTGTTATATCACTACATACTATTAATTCTAATTTCATACTTCCTAGCTCTGCTAATCCGAAACCAACAACTGTACCCTTGAAATCTGGGATGATCAATGTTCAGGATCGTTTACGTGCGCTTTGTAGGTCATAACCTCTGGTCCTGGCAAAACACCTGTAGCGTCTTCATGACGGCCCATCAGCCCCGCCTTTTTCGGCAAGTGCCTTCCTTGCTTCTTGGTTTATTGAAGTTATGTCAAACGAGGCGGGGCTGATGATGACTGGAAGATGATGAAATAGTCATTCGATTATCATGGTCAGCAGCCCTGTTTTTTGTGCGATGCCGATCGTGTTGTTCGAATGAACGAGTATGCCAGATCAGAAATCACTCCGTGATGTCACTTAATGTTGTACCATCCCTACACAATTTCTACTACCTGTTCTCAACTCGTGAAACCAGCCATACACAAGGCTTATGACATACGACCAGGAGGTTCCGGAATATTTGCTTTTACCCCAATTTTTCTTTCATTTTACAATTACTTTTTCCAAAACCGTTTCCTTTTTTCTGCGTTCCACGACTCCGACAAACCCGCACTTCCAACTAAATTGAAAACGTGAATCGGATTTTTAGGCCGAATACGGATCAATAGAGAGTTCCTGTTTTTATTGTTCACAGTAAACATACACAATACCTCGGCTCAGAACCGGTTCTGAGCCGGTTCTGAGCCAGAGCAGAGTAAATTTGAAATGGAACTTACAATAAACTTTCTGATTTTTTGGGTCCTATCGTAGATTTGAATCTCAAATCTGCAGTCCAATTGCAGCTGCAAAGATTCCGTTACACGTGTTGATAAACAACTGAAATGTGCTACACGTGGAGTAATAAATGCCTTCACCGACGTAGAGTCCTGTAGTTCATGATGTCATCCTCGACAAACCTTCGACAAGAGCATTCGAATCAGTCAATTCGTTCGTTTTTTATCAGATCGGCGCGCACAAGATTTTGAGAAAATGAATTCTACCGCGCGCTCTTCCGACATCGACGATGACGATTGCTTTTGCAATGTTGTTCAGGTGAAACCACCTCGCATCGACTAACATTCCTACTGCGAACACAACGGTAGAAACGAGAGTCGCGTCCGACAAGTATTCAGCTCAAAAACCATACGTTTGAATGATGGTCTATTCGTAGTAATGCTGAACTTCAACTTAAAACTTAAAACTGGTCGAGAATCCGACAGTAGAGTCGCTACAGTAATGGACTACGGTACTACTACTCGGAAAACTCACTACATGTAGTTGTAGTAGACTGCAAATCCTGTATCAGTAAACGTAGCAGTAGGACAGTAGAGGGTATCACTTGAAAATGACACGGAATCTTGGCGCGCTTCGCGAATTTTCTTGGAGGAATCTAAATAGCGACTCTTGACGGTTAAAATGCGAGAACAGGAAGTCTATTTACACTGTAAATCACACTATTAAAAAATCAGTATATCTTCGTAAGGTTACGGGTTCCGTACTGTAAACAATAAAAACAGGAAGTCCCTAATACATATTCATAGAAACCCCAGAAGAAAAAAGAGAAAAGAGGAGAAACAAAAAATACAGGAAGAAATTAGGAGAAAATAGGAGAAAGAAAAAAGGCCAAGAAGAAAATAGGAGAAAATAGGAGTAAAAAGGAGAAGCTCCACTGGCGCATTTGGAGAAGAGCTAGACACGGCCCGAAATGGACTTTTAGACCCTCGTATACCTCGCAACCAGAAACTCGCCACCCTATTTTTTATTCAACAGTTGGTGGTCAGTTGACACATGATCCGTTCAAAACTCAAACCAACGAATCGTATTTTCACGCCGTACTAGCGCTACCTACTAGTACATTTCCTGGTGGATCGTGAACGTGACACTTGCAACATGAAAGAACTCAAACATGAGACAAGATGAGTAATGTTGTACAGAATGATCACAACACCCTCATGTTGTTCCCTCCCATTCTGCTGCACTCCTTGGCTCCTTGCCATGATCGACGAAATTCTAGTTGTGTGTGGTTGTGTTGCGTGTCGAGTGTACGAAGTCGTGGATTTCTGTTTAATTTTGTACCAGTACTAGGTACGGTAAATCCACGGCGCACCACGTTGAAAGGGCGTTCCCGTGTTCCGAGGTCGAGTTCGCCTCAACGAAACTAAAATTCAAGTGCTTGCAACGGAGTAAGAAAAAAGGAGAAAAAAGGAGAAAATAGGAGAAGGTGATGAGAAGAAAGGAGAAATTAGGAGAAAAGTGAAGAAGCTGAAATTTGCTGAAGTGGAACGAAGAAAAAAGGAGAAAGAAATCTGCGGAGTTTCTTCTCAATAAATAGAGTAAAAACCGTCATCTGAGAGAAAGAAGATTGTCCATTGTACCGCAGTTTCAATAAATGCTGTCCAGCCATTAGCAAATCTATCGACCCAGTCCAGGAAATCTTATCCACGTACCAGTCCTGTAGAAGAAATACTAAGATAGAAGATGAAATTCCGGAACCTCCAGTAGCTTACTTTAGGCGCCTCGTCGAGGCTTAGTTCTAGGCTAATTCTAGGCAGGTATACATTGTACGTATGCATACGAGCGATTTACGAAAGGAAGGAATAGTGCCGCAAGGTACTGTACAGGAGTACCGGGGACTCCCGAGTATGCTTTGGGTGAAATGGTGTTGATTTGGTTCACATCAACATATCTCACTGCTTTCATCATCCATTACGAGAAACCGATTTGCTTGTAGCCCTGCTTCAAAGAATCCAGAATAAAGTGACCCATTAGGAATTCACGCAATGGATGGATGAGCCAGCAGACTCGAACCATGTACTTTATTCAGGGAGTACTACAAGAACATTGCAATAATCCATCAGCTTTTGCAACCAAGTACATTCATGTAAAGACCAGTCATCCACAGTTTGATGAACTGGACAGGGAGTTCATCCCATTCTTCAAGGCTGATACCAATGCAACTAGGCACCAAGTAAATGTGCGTTGTGTTTGTTGGCAAAGATGTCCATCTGTGAAACTGTCTGCAAAATGGTACTCCAATCTGACGATACGAAGAAGCCAACAAATTTTGCATAGAAGCAAGCAAGCACTCAGCAGCATCACACTTGATAAGTTAGTGTGGTGACACTTGAGGGCGAGAACTGGGATCACCAGCACATGGAAGATTTTGCACTGTTGATTGGCAAGATCTTCTTGTCATCAATTTGGTCAGTATTGCAAGCCAGCAGCAACATAAGCAAGTGAAATGTTGTTGTGCTGAAGGTCCTTCTGTGTGCTTTCCAAGCTTATAGTATTTACTAATACGTCAACTCCAGCTTCCAATCCTCCACATGGAATGCTTGAACACAAAGAAAGTAACTGAGCTACAAGAGTAAAGAAACAACACTCAGACAAGCCAGTCAATATCACTGCCAAGGAGTGGTGAGGGTGTACAAGCAATCTTTAAAGGAAAAGAACATGGAGTAGTCCTCATTGATTGGAGCCACAAGCTGAAGCAAGCAATGAATGCTAATGTGCTGACAATACACTAATATGTGACAACAATGTTCCCCAAAACCGACCGTATCATCTGCCCGTCAGCACGCTTAATTTAGTAGGCGCTATTTCAATCCTTAACTTAGGTAATTTAGGCGGGAACCCGGGAGATCGGCCAAAATACACAGCCCTGAGCATGATAGTCACATAGTGCATTGGCAGCAAATTATAGCATTCATTGCTTGCTTCTGCTTGTGAGGTGATACCCGTTCTTAAGAAATTGACGGGGCGCTTTAAGACTGCCGACTGTGACAACTTTGATGGGAACAAAGCACTTTCTGCTAAGGTGCTCAAGGAGATTCTCAAATTCTATAGCGGTGCCAGACTTAAGGGCATGTCAACAATGAAGAAGCCAGACCTTATCACGGAATTCATAAACCAATTGATTGCTTCAAGATGGACCAATAGCATGCTATTATAGAGCGACTATACGTACTACTCCAGACTTTCCAGTGTCTTGATTACTTCATCAATACTGGGCAAGGATACAAAACAATGATGTAGACCTTATCAATATAATATGACTTATTCTTGAGGAGTCCGGATCGAGTACAGAGTATGCATACCACAGCGATGCTGTGTAATAGTACGCTTTGACAGTACTACGACGGGTATCGAACAGACATAGGCTTGGTTAGTTTTCATCAAATTTCACCGTAGAGAATCGCTTATTTTTGTTTTGTTCACTGACTATTGTTTAACGGAACAATCTTTCCTCTCTAAATGTGCAATGATATTGTGACCTTGCGTGACAGGGTAACTGACGGCTTGTGCTGATACTTTAGCACGGCAAATCACCGTGGTGCCAACTTATTCTGGTTCTTGAATTCGGGCCGAGATTCCCGAAAAAACACGACTCGAAATTCTGAGAAAACTGTCGATTCAAAATGAAAAAGTGAAATTAGGAAACTCAGCAAGCTCTATCGAATGGCCTATTCAGATATTGAAATGTGTGCCAATGTAGATTTGCATGATTTTTGGAAACAATGGGTTGCCAATATGTCATTTTGCTGTTATGTATAGCTAGTAGTAGGTCATATGCACAACTGCTCGATAGTCGATAGAGAGAGTATGGCTGGGTTCATCCTGCGCCTGCATATCGTAGAGGCACGTAGACTCAGTAATCTAAAAATTTAGTTGAAGCCCCAAAATGGATCTCACACGCACTCACTTCGAGCCAAACCATATTCTCATTCCTCTCGCAAAACAGATCAGGTGTTCATTTGGAAGACACCCTCCTCACCAAGAAGTGAATGTACAAATCCATTCACGAAGCCAGCATCAAAGTCAAGAGCAGCCCTGTGGGTTTTGAACGCCATGACGATGCGTTCAATAAGTGGTAATGTAAGTATTGGTGCGTCATCATGATTGTTGTTCTTCTTGCTCTCGTAAAGCAAATAGTATGCGCAAATGTAAGCCCTTGCTCGTCTTGAAAGCTTTCGCACAGTTTCAGTTCGAAGTACATTCCTGCTTGTGCATTCCATTACTAACGCTTTGAATGCTTCCTTGCTCCTTTTAGAGTTCAATGGCTTACGTCGATAGATACCTTTCGTCACACCCCAGCTATACTCGATCCCTTCGCCAGCTAACTCTGCATGGAATTTTGGTGAAATGATCACAGAAACACCAAGCTCGTTTCCTACGTGTTGCAGGGCTGTCACCTCTTCAGCAAAATCAAGACAGCTTGCCATTAGAACTCGTAAACTCCATTCCTCCGCACCCTCGAGTACTTCACCATCGGCATCGGTTGCTGGATCCATGGTGTACTTCTCCAGATTGCCTTCGTCAATCCAACCCCTCTCCCACAGGACTTGCAAAAGGCCCTTTGCCTGTCCTTGCCAGCCTTTCTTTTCTCGTGTGGTGTTTGTTTTGACATCAATATTGTTCGTCCTTGCAAGTTCTTGCAATTCCAAAAGTCGATATTGGCGTCGATCATTCAAGATGTTGAGAGGCCCAAGCTCTGCTTTCAGCTCAGAGATTGTTTTGTTTCTTTTTCGCGGATTACCAGGCAAAGGTGGGAGGATTCGATCATGGCGGTTTATTTCTCGCTCATTTTCTGTCATCCAGAATGGCCCAGCATCGCCAGATTCAAAGACAAAGGATTGGGTGTCACCAGCATTAACGGTACGTTCGTGCATGCCAAGATAGCCATCCTCTGCCTTTATTTTTGACTCACGCATTCGTGGCTGCACTCCTCCAAAGCCTCGGTTCATAGTATAGGCATCCAAGCCATTAGCCAACTTTTTTGCATGCCCTTGAGAGTGATCAAAGAGGAAGGCGAAATCGAAGTGTGGATACAAAACTCGGAGGCAATCAACGCAGTCCTCGAATTGAATTGACATGTGGTTGTATGTCCAATATCCCTCATTGTTTGCTCCAAGTTCGAAGTAGACAACAAATGGGGATTGCTTCAAGTCCTTCTTTGCAGCTTGGCTATGGATAGCCATTGCTGCATCGACGTCAACGTAAGTTTTGCCGCGTCGTGCTTCGTTGATTTCTTCCAATTGCACTCGACTAATCTCTACCCCGAACCCAGTCTCACGTGATTGCAGAGCTGATATCATGAGACTCAAGCCATCTGTCTTAGGAAGAAGTGGCCTCTGACCTTCTGGTCCTACCCATTGGCGATTTCCGAGAAGAAATTGACTATAGACGCTTTCATCTTGCCCAAATATCATGAGTGGCTTCTCGTCTTGTGCTTTTCTTACACTCAAGTTCCCCCCAAAAGCACCGAAACCCATTGTCTCAGCATGTTTGTGCAGTAAGTCCAAATCATCAACGTGGAATTCAACCATGTCCTTGTTGTCGTCGGAAGTGTATTTGTATCCTCGACTGTCGTCGTCTGACATTTTCTTTTCTCTCCTCCATTCCTCTACAGTTTCGGCTGTAACTTGAATCCACCGATGTGCACGCGACTCAAGCTTTGTCAGATAGTGCGTGCAGAATTCGTTCCGCCTGAAGACGACGTTTGCTCGCTCGTGACCATCTACAAAAAATGATTTCTTCCTTGTATCATACGTGAACCCGAGTCGCCTGAGCCAGCGCCATGTAGTAGATAGCGATATTGGGCTCTCTAGATAGACCCGAAGTAGACAGCCTTTAATTGTTTTTTGCTGCATACTGCTGCCTCCTTCTTCTTCTTGTAGTACTTCGCCAATTATTTCGTTGTTGTCAACAACATCGATGTTAATAGTTCTCGCTGCAGCTGCACTCGGAATCAATGAAGTTACTAAATGATTCCTTGCCATCTCGACAGTTAGATCAGCCAGGTTCTCAATGCAATACCCAAGCCATGGTGACGTGATCTCGTCTCGAAAGTATTCCAGCAAATCTGGTAGAGGGCGCTTCTTTAATATCTTAGGGTTCGGCATCGGAAAGTGTTCGCGATTCGCCCTCAAGAGAATGTTCCATCCAGCCACCGTTCGCTCATTGGTTGCAGCAGCTTCCATTCCCATCTTGCTGCAATCAACAATTGCAGCAGCACAGCAATCCTCTATCCACCGTGCCGAATTCATCTCCTCTAGAGCATACGTATAGGCTAAGCAGAGTATAGAACACCTCTGCCTAATCATGAATATGTCGTAAGAAGAGCAGAGGTTGTCTTTATCATGCTTTTCTACAACATCTTTCCACCCGTCAACTGTCCGATTGACCTGTTGGAGTCGCTCAATTCGTTGCTCCAGAATGTCCACGACACCACGACTATCATTTGCATTACCAAGAAAGAGCTTCTTGGCTTCGGGACTATCCCAATACGTCTCTTGAACCAATTTCTCTGAAATAGGACCATGCTTAGACCTTTTTGTCTCATCCTGTGCTGCTATCTGAGCGTCAGTCTTTCGTTTTGCTCTTGATTGCAATTGAATTTCGCTCGTCAAATCCACGACTTCTGAAGAACCACGAGCCACACTGTATCGATCATTGATCCTACTGTCTTGTAACAAAGACATGAAGCTCCTCTTTCCATCTGGTGGGCGTTCAACCATTTCTCCTGGCCTTGGATGTAGTATCCCAAACGTTTCTAAGTGGATTTCCATAGGATCGATGCCTCTTGATTTCCGTCGAAACATGCTGTGGTGTTTGATTCCGTAAAATCATCAAGAATTGCCCCTCCACACACTGAAATTGCTCGATTCATGACGCCTCTATCGAAAGTAAGGGACTCAAGGGAAGGAAATTGAGCCTTGATTGCTCGAAAATACGTTTCATCAGTGAGCCATTTGTCTCGGTAGCGGTTTTGCTTCGTCACTTCAACCCAGCATTGGTAGTATACCTGTAACGTCTTCATTGTAGCCGATCAGGAAAACATTTAAGGTCAAGGGCCTCAACAACTTGATAAAATAGCGTAAACAACAAAAATGTTTTCCTGATGAGGATCGGAAGATGATCAAATCGTCGTTACAATGTCATGGTCCGCCGCTGATTTTTGTGTGTGGTACCAAGCGAGTTGTTTGGATGTACGAGGATGCCGGATCGGGTGCTAAAGCATGACGTCCGGGGAATTTATACTGAAGTCTACGTGGTCCAACGATGCGCCTCAAAAACTTGAACCCAGCCATACTGGAATACATTACAAGGTACTACTAGTAGTAGTACTGGAATATGTGTGTGTATCACAAGTACTCCGCGCGTTGGCATGTTGCACATGTAGTAAGACAGCAAATTACGACAGTAAAGTATGACATAATCAATCGAATAGTTTTATTCCAGTATCTTTCACGGTACTACCGGCGGTACTCCAGTAAGGAGTAGGCGACCGTAGAGCCTCAATGGCCCATATCCTGATCTGGGTTCTCCGAACTACCTGCCAATCATTTTCTACCCGTTTTCGTCTTGAGGAGTCGTTCCCCTCAACATCGGTATCAATTTTCGATCAGCATATCTATGAATCATAGACATAGGTCGTAACATCGCGATCCACCTCGCCATGCCAAAAGTAAAGAAGATCCGTGCCGCCGCCTTGGCTGCTCAGACGACTCGCCACGCTCCCCTGGGGCAAACGATTGTTGAAGATGAGCACCGAGATAAGTTTGCTGTTGTGAGAAATCGACGTAAGAATCGAGCAAAAGGAAAAGGTGATGACGATGATGACGATCCCGAAGAACTGCTCGACGAAAAGACGACGCGAAAGATTCTGCAACTTTCGCGGGAACAACGATTGGAAGTAGAATTGGAAGAGGCGAGGAGAGAGAGGAGAAACAATACTGCAGTTGATGTAGACGAGGAGGACGATGAAGAATTCGAGGAAGAGCAATGTGACGACGACATGGTCGCCCACGACAATGGCTATGTCACCGTCCAAGATGGGGCGCTCTCACCTGAAGATGAGGCAATTGTAGCAAGTATGATGGGTGGTGGTGAAAGAAAACAGACGCTGGCAGATATCATCATGGCCAAGATTGCCGAGAAAGAATCGGAAGCCCGTGGTGAACACATGGAGGACGACCAGGACCTGGCGCCAGAGATGCCGGCTAAAGTTGTTGAAGTGTACACTGACATAGGCAAGATTTTGTCCAGGTATACCTCCGGAAAGCTTCCCAAAGCTTTCAAAGTGATTCCTTCGCTCTCCAACTGGGAAGACGTGTTGTACCTCACACGCCCTGACTTGTGGTCCCCAATGGCAATGTTTGCTGCAACACGCATCTTTGCGTCAAACCTCAACCCAAAAATGGCGCAACGATTTTACAACTTAGTTTTGTTGGATGCTGTCCGAGCTGACATTGTTACGAACAAGAAATTGAACTATCACTACTTTATGGCGCTGAAAAAGAGTGTATACAAGCCAGCAGCGTTCTTCAAAGGGATCCTCTTGCCTCTTTGCAGGAAAATTGCACCTCCGAGAGGCTGCCATCATCTCCTCAGTATTATCTCGGGTGTCGATTCCTGTTCATCATGCGGCGGTTGCGCTCCACAAGTTGGCACAGTTGGAATACTCCGGCGCGTCGTCAATTTTCATCAAGACGCTGCTTGACAAGAAATACTCCCTGCCGGCACCGGTGCTCGCTAGTCTGGTGCAGCACTTTGTAGCCTTCCTCCACGACGATCGAACCCTACCTGTCTTGTGGCACCAAGCCTTCTTGTCTTTTGCAACTACAGAACGAAATCCAGCGAAAGGATGACCTGAGGCGACTCATGAAGAAGCACTTTCACCCCAAAATCACACCCGAATGCCGCCGCGAATTATTTGGCGCTCAAGCATACAAGGAAGAGCGCATGGAATTGAATTAGAGATGAAACGACCAAATCTTCTTGCTGTTTCTAGGCCAAAGCGGCATAAGTCCAAAACTGTGGCCTTGCCAACCTTTATGAGATCGAAACTTACAATACAAGGTAGTCGTGCGTCAGAATCACCACCTTGACGAGCAAAAAAGATTTCTTGGAGCACAATCATAGAAACGAGAAGTTTCATTTTACTCCGTACCTGTGATCGTACACAACGTTTGCTCCACCCGCGCTGCTCCCAAGGTCAAACCTAACTCCAACAGTGCAGACTTGGTCAATGGCGCAACTGGTCAAGGAATAGGAGCGTCACCAGCGCTATGGCTATCTTAGGCGATCATTGTACTTAACTCGCTAGATCGGAGATTAAAAGAAGATAATATTGGGGCAACGCTACAGAATGGTGCGTCGGCTCTTTTGTCAAAAATCCCACAGACCGGTTTGTTTGGAACGAGACAGCAATAAAGCATGGCTTTGGAAGGTTGATTTGGATCAATTGCCGTTGCGCAATGGCAACCATAACGTTTCGATTACCAGGTATGCGGAACATGCAAATGAGAATCTACCACCACAGTGCTCTTGAGCATGACTTTCGTTCATGTTGTGTCGGTCCATGTCAGCCTTGCTTCAGTTCTTTCAATATTGAGCAAGCGACGAGCATATAGAAAAAGCATTGCAAACAACGACACCACCCGACTCTGTATCCAAACAACTGCAGATATTGGTTGCAAATCTCGGACCTCCTCGAGACGGCAGTCACGACTCTCGAGCACAATCATGACGGGGCAAGGTGGACCGGCATCCACAAATCCTTTTCGGAACGCATGGATACTCTGATAACGACAATACAGAAGTATTTCGTCTCGCGCTTTGATCGAATTCTGTATGAACTCCTCTGTCACTCTCGTTCAGGGAAGCCGACGTGTACGCCAGTCGTTTTGGAAGGAGGAAGACTCAGCAGCAGTCACTGTCATGATTGGATCCTCAGGGATGGGAGCGGCCTTTACTACCTGTATTTCATTGCCATTGTTTTTCTTTTTCTGCTGATTGTGGAGCCAGAATTGTGCTTCAAAATCACACTTCCCACCGCCTTTCGCCGTTCGTGTACTGAACCCCACTAACACTGCACTGAAATCAAATGCCACGTGTTAGACACATCAAGAAATTCATTTCCTTATATTCTGCCCGAAATTTGGCGAATAGTGACTATCGATACGAGAAATTTCTTGCGGTTTCTTATCTTGTGCTCAGAACCGATTTTGAGAACAAAATAAGAGAAAAGTAAGAGATTTCACTTGACCAGGAACTGTCTCTAAAAGGTTCGAATTTCCATGTACGAAGGATCTATACTGCAACGAAATGATATCACGCAATACGTCACATTTTGACAGTACTTGGTCGTGGCGTACTACCAACATTTTGTACAGTACTCCAGTAACTAACGCATGGAAAGCATGCTGATTGGTCCGACGTGACGTCATTACGTTGCACTCTAATCTGACCCAAGTCCTCATCCCCATTCGCACTTGTGCCCTCGATACGTAGCCAGTGCCGCCTTTATGCAGTCATTCGTTACTTCAATCAAGAATGACCCAGAAACTCTGAATGGAGTCATTCGTAAAGTAGACTAGTCCGTGCTAGGATTACGTACTCCGAATACCGTAGAAGAATGCATTTTCTGAATAGTACTGTACCAATGGTACTCGGCGTACGCACTACTTGTTTCTTGTACCGCTCCTTTGCGAGGAAAACCCTAGAAGTTAACGGTCGAACCATGCCAAATCTCCAGAATCCCGACAGAGTTCGGAGAGAGTCATTCGAGGTCACCATCGCACGAAAGTGCAATGACAAATGCAGAGATATCGCTGGCAGTTTCACAGCATGGCTGCCATTCGGAAGCTGACGTTCCTTAAGTATATATATATCATTTCTCCTGATGTCTTCATGCACAATAAATCACTTCGGTGGACAAGATTCGAGTGAAGTTCCGGTACCAGTACAGTAAGTAATGGATGCGCAATTCTCAGCGTATTTCGGTGCTAGTACTAGTACCAGTTAAAAGGAGTACAGATGAGCGGTGCACTTGAAGATCAGATGAATAACAAAATCACTTAGAGCGAAAAAAGCTATATTTTTCTCCTTTGAATGTCTTCCATCTGCTTTTAGTGAGCATGCTTCGAGCGAAATCGTGCATTCGGACAATCTTTATCGTGCTTGAAGTTACAGCGTGTTGAGTCTGTAACGTGAAAAGGGAGAAGTGACCGAACGTTCAAGTGGCAATGGTTTCTCTTTATATTCTCCGCAGTGACATCACAACCTCGTGGTTAGAACACTGTTTTATGTTCTCTCATAATTCGTATTCCATCGAAAGCAAACAACCCATTATTACACAACACTATGTGCATTTCACGAACATTGAATCCTCGTGTTGCCACCCCCTTGGCTGTGCCATCGAACGCCAAGGACTTGAGCTTTGCGGACAAGCCGTCGCTTCAAGAGCTCGTTTTCCGACCATCACGTCGTAATCATGGGCACCAAGTTGTATGTCATAACTATCATGATCACCGTGATGATATCGACAATGGATCTCCAGAGCCCCTCGCTCGAGGAGGTGTTACAACGCCTTTCCCTATCAAACTCCATGAAATGTTGGACGAGATCGAACGTGATGGGTATGCGGATGTTGTATCATGGCAACCACATGGTCGATGCTTTGTCGTCCGCAAACCACGAGAGTTTGTCACCCACATCATGCCAACCTATTTCAAACAGAGCAAGTTCCCATCATTTCAACGTCAGTTGAACCTCTATGGATTCCAACGAATCACCAGAGGTCCTGACAAGGGAGGATACTACAATGAACTCTTCCTCCGAGGCAAGGTGTTCTTGGCCCATCGCATCCAACGAATGCGAGTCAAGGGCACTGGTGTTCGCGCCAGAAGCAATCCTGAAACCGAGCCAGACTTCACGGTGATGCCACCTGTTGATGTGTCATCCTCCTTGACGTGCAAAGGCGACATGAGCCGTGCTGATGTACGACGAGAAGGACCGGATACACCACTGTCGAAATCACTTTCTGACTCTGATGACGAGGAATACAACATGTTCGACGACAGAGATCTGGCAGACTTTGAAGGAATGAAATTTCATCTCCTGAGTCACTCGGACCTCATGGAGCGGGAACTGATGAATGTGGATCACTTCAGTCACTCTGATATGGAGCATTTCCTTTCACAACTGAACATCTCGAAAGATCTTTATCAAGATATCGTCGATTCTGTCGACAGCGACTCCAATTTCGGAGACCTATTGCAGCGTGTAGTTGATTGAAACATTTCCTTTCACAAATGAACATCTCGAAAGATCTGCAAAGAACCACC
Organism: Fragilaria crotonensis; assembly: GCA_022925895.1. Lineage (NCBI taxonomy): Eukaryota > Bacillariophyta > Fragilariophyceae > Fragilariales > Fragilariaceae > Fragilaria > Fragilaria crotonensis. The sequence continues at coordinate 68,175 of JAKSYS010000046.1, forward strand.
AAGTTCGGGGACCTATGGCAGCTTGTGTCGTCGATTGCAACATTCATATTTGACGCTGCCTTTTCCTGTTATACATATGAAGCTGGCTTTTCCTGTAATACACATCCATAACTATTTTTTGCACGATCACATGCTGCTTCCTATGGTGTTGCTTACTAGTTCATGCATGTGCCTTTCGAAGTAGATCCACTTCTCCGTGTCAAAGCACACACAAAACAGGATGCCTTCGTCGACAATTTGACTGACAATCGGGACCTTGCATGCACAGTTCAATTTCATTACGAGCGCTGTCGATGATTTCAGGGAAGCCATCACCGAATCAATGGATCGCGGTTGCAGTGACGTAGCGGAAACCGGTACCTGCCAGTACAGCCCCGTCGAGGATTTGAGAGAAGCCAACACCGAATCAATGGATCGCGGTTGCTGTGACGTAACTTCAACCGGTACATATTGAATCACAAATACCTAGGATGACATGTATGACCAAACTACAGTACCAATCTCCTAAAGGATCGTTTACGTATGTATGATACTCTAAATCTCAGCGTTTCCAGTCGGCTTCGATGACACGTTCAGTGCCGATTGAACATACACGAATCACGTTCGTTTGCGAAGATAATGCGTGATGCATGTCATTCGAAATGAGAACCACGTAACGGCATTTCATGATGAAGGAAACGCTTCAAGGTGCAAGTTTGGTTCTTCTCTGGTACTAGTACAAGTGTGGTGGAGTAATGCGGAGTACCTGGTACACCAGTACTACGCTCTCCCATCATATGCATACATCACCAGCTGTTCAGTCCGGCAAGTGCCAATTTCAAACTCTACTACAAGTACTACTATGACATAGATTCTCATAGATTGGAGGCAGCTAATTTTTTTTTGTATCCTGCAGACTGCAGACAGCGCCCTAGTAGAGCTACAGTACTACTAGATATTGAATGTTGGAGTGATGTTACGCCTACCGGTAGAGTGATAGGTGATAGGTGATAGGCGATAGGTGACGCAGAATCGGATTCCTCTCTATGAACAATGAAAGGTATGTATTCACCCTGGGCACTCGCGAGGAGGGTTATGGTACTTTTGTACTACGAACGTATATGATTTTAATACAATTTTGAGTACAACTAGGTACGACGTCGTATTGTTTGAATGTATGTAGGAGCGTCGTACAAGTATCGTATCTCAGTACATGTGTACTTGAGTACATAACGCTGAAGTATTCATACTTCATAATTCATACTTGTGCGCGAGTACAAAACCAAGAAGTGGAGACAACAAAAGAACAATTACATTACTAAGTTTGGATGAAGCCTCCCCCTTTTCCTATCATCAATGATAGCATTGATTATCTTTGTCACTGACGTTCCGGCACCATACACAGAATAAATATGGTCTATTGCGGTATCAGAGGTCAAGCCTCTGTTCACCATCCTTAGCACCATTCTCCAAATCACATTCCGACGAAAATACTTGTGCTTGGATTTTCCACGTTCCAAGTGCGTAAACTGCGATGCTGGCTTCCTCCCTCCAATACCAAACATGTACTCTGCCCACAGATCATACAAGTTTCGGGGGCATGGGCTCAGACTGGCTGCTGCTGTTCTTGCAAGGTTTTGCAACCCCGCCGCAGCTAGCATGTTGTCATCATTGTTGCTGCCGCCCCCGACACCAGCGCCAGCAATGGCGCCAGCACCCTGCACAACCCGAACAGCTGCTGTAATTCCCAGCCTCCTCATGTTTGTGTTCACAATTCCAAAGTTCCTCTGCATCCAAGTTCGATCTGCCACCTGAGACAACTTGATCTCGTGGACCTCGCGACGCACCTGCGTTGCTAATGAATGAACAGCCATCAATTGTGCATTCATCCCCGCTCCCGGCCTCCCTCCTGCAATGCCACCAACAACTGCACCGCCGCCACCTCCGCCTTCGTCATCTTCAACGTTATCAATAGCATCAATGAAAACACTTCCTTGATCTCCACTTACTATCACGGGCACTCGGTGAATTGGATTGTAGTTCTCGCCCTCAACGTCTACTCCTGAAGCCGTTAGGATTTCTCGTAATTCCGTCTTTATTCGATGCTTGAATTCCTCTGGGATGAAGTTATCAGACACGGCATCATTGCAATAAACAAACCAAAGAAAAGCTTTACCAAGAACCAGAGCACACGAGTCCGGTAGTCGTCGACGTATGTTGGGAACAACTTGAGTAAGAACAAACGTCTTCATCATTTCAATGTTGGCTCCAGCAGCATCATCAACAACACCGCCATTGACACTGGAGTCTTCATTCGGAAACAAATAGAAACAAGCCCCTCCGATGGATAGCTTCTCCGCAACTTTGGCATCTGGGTAAGGCAGCTCCACATCGTCATACACATCGGAAACTCGCCCTTTGGATTTCCACCTGCCCCGTATATCTTTCTCGTCTTTGTTGCATCCACATTTCCGAGCGTGCGTAGCTGCATACTTACGAATGCTGTGACTACCAAGCAAGCACCCACTGTCATCGGCGTTACGAGTAAACTCCTCCATCTTAAATACTTTCTGCCCAAAAATAGTTTGCGCAATGTTTTTCGCCTTCTGTCCACCGCTTGGAACATTAACATCGTCGCTAAACGAGAACACATACGGCGAAGCCCCAGCACTCGCATTAGCACGCATATTCATTTCCATCCAAATCGCCAAACTTACCAGGACACAGTACATTGTGTCCATTGATCCCAAGATAATTTGCCACGGAGCATCGCGCTCGTCTCCAACGTTCTTTGACCAATTCAACTTCGTCTTCAAGCAATTCGAAAACGAATCATGAACGCGAAGGTGATCTATCAAAACCTGCGTGGTATCATCGATCCTTCCAATTACATGAAACTGGAAATTGATCAAGGCACTCATACCGTATCGCCACAACATACTGTTACTCACGTCACGTAATACTGTGTGCAACGATCGAAACTCCACTTCCGTAATAGCCCTACGAGTCTGAGACATCACACCCTGTTTTCTTACCTCCTTTTTCTTTACTCGCTTGATAAGATTGTTGATCTCGATACTTCTTGTTGGGTTCCCTTCACTTCGACCAGCACTCCAAACCATAAGTCTGTCGGGATGAAAGAATGAGATAGCTTTTTTCCAGTACTGCAGCGAACTGGATCTGGCGCCAATTGGGTTAGCATCAACAGGAGGAATAATTGTGCCAAAAGTCCTGAAATTCATCCAACGTAGCACGTGTTTAGGCTGAATCGCACAAAGCTCAGCATCACTGTAAATGTAGTCACGAGCAAATGGTTGACCCGCAATAAATGACATGAGGCTGTCTAGTGAGGGTTTGTACTGTTTGCCAGTGCCACCAAGAAAACGCTGGGCACGTTGTGCTTCATTTTGAGCTTCGTTTTGAGCAATATCCATGTTGACACCTGCTCAACTGTGTGTCAAATAAAATGGATGGCGGAGAAAATGCATCAAGGCAACAAGGCCAGAAATTTGTAGCGATCGAATCTGATCTCCTTCAAGGTGTATCCTGAAATATTCCCTCCGAACAGTTGAATTTCGTTGTATTCGTGTCAGTGAAAAATCGACTCCACATGCGATAAGGGTTGAATTTACATACCATGCCCTGCTTGAGAACAATTCTGTATGTTTATACATAATCTAAAATGGCCATACCCCATTTTAAGAGCAGGGTATAGATACTAGGTCTACAGATTTGTACAATAGCAATACAACGTTGGTTGTATTTCCCAGACTCTACCAGGGTACCGTAATTTGCGCCCATTAAGGGATGGGGAATGTACATAAATCACTTTCAAAATCTCTTAATCACCGCAAATTTTTATTTTTTTGATGTACAAGATTCCTGACAGTAGGAGTAGTCAATGACTACTGTAGTACCTTGTAGCACATATTCTTGAAGTTTAGAACAAATGGCGCGCTCAGTAGGTTGGGGGCTCATGGGTTCTTGCATATTTTCAGAAATTCCCGAATTGGCAGTATAGTATCAACCATAACATATCATTGACATCTGAGAAGCGTACTGCAAAATGCAGTTCCTACATGCAACACTACTTGAGTATTTAAGGATTCTTCTGCTCATAATCAATATCAACATTCAATTGGCTCAAGGATGTTACAAGCACCAGCAATCTGTTTCCCATGCATTACACTTCAAACTCTTACAAGTCTTAACCAAAGCACTGTTGCAGTAGTATCCTATTGGAGGTTGCAGTAATTCTGTAACCAACAACATTGCACTATCGTTAGTTTAGTAGTTAATGGAGTGGTCCCGGTTGTTAAATGGCAGGATTTCACTCTAGAAATTACTTCATTCTCTTTTTTATCTGTTGTTAACTGGTAACTGGAGGTCCAGTAATAGTACCTAGTACTGGTAGCATCACCAACCCTGGAAGGTCCGGCCCAAGCACGTTTCAGCCGTTAAGTTTGTGACTGTCGACAGACATGCGTCAGGGATTTTCCCATTTGTATGTATTGCAAGATTTGTAGCTCGATTGGTCGATGCAAACGAGCCGGCAAGATTTTCTCCTCGTAAGTAAAAAATTGCTGACCGTCAGTAAATATTTACTGACCGTCAGCAAAAAATTACTGACCGTCAGTAAATAATTGCTGACCGTCAGAAAATCTGATTTGTCTTTAAGAAGTTTTCGTGGACACATAGTATATTCTTACGTCAGCAATTTCTTTCTGACCGTCAGCAATTTTTTACTGACCGTCAGCATTTTTTTACTGATCGTCAGCAAATTTTTACTGACCGTCAGCAAATTTTCACTGACCGTCAGCATTTTTTTACTTTGCGTCATTCACATGATAATAGCGCCAGCCTATGCTTCACGTTGCGTCACCACGACTCAGAATGGAAACGATTTTCGGCTCCAGGGTATCACGTGTTTTCGTCTTATTCATGATTCCCTAGGTATGGCCGGACCTTCCTGCGCTTTGTACTTGTATGTACAGTACCTTGACAATCTCCGGAATTTAGTACTACGTATGTTTTTACATGTACTACAAGGTACCGGTAGTATGCGAAGCGTGATAGAGTACTCGTACCTGGAGGTTCCGGAATTTCGGCTCTTTTGTGTGTCTCGTACCTTTTACGCAGATTATCTACCAGAAATTTGTTCGACAAACACCTAAATAATTCCACGTTTCCAAAATGATAGAATATCTTCTGTTGACACACTATAATAAAAACCGTGCTTAATATTGGAACTGTTGTTAACATTGTTTGTTGTAACAAGTACAACATCAATTCAATGTCTTGGATGAGCTCGTACTATGTAGGGATATTTTAAAAAGACGTTGGCTCTTGAGCCATTGGCTCTTGAGCCACTGGCTCAAGAGCCAATTTACTTCGTCCAACTAGTCGAGGAACGTGTTTTCTTTAAATGAAAACTCGCCACACGGGGAACAAAAAAAATGACAGGTCATCTAAGGCCGATTGTATGCGTATGCGTTACGTCTCCAGTGATACATATGTATTTCGGCACATAAAACATTTTCTGTAAGCATCGGCGAAACAATATACAGGTATGTAGAGAATACATTCATACATATGTATTTCGGCACATAGAACATTTTCTGGAAGAATCGGCGAAACAATATCAGCGAACGACAAAGAGTGGTATGACATAAAGTGCGAGCACTTTTGAGGACGAGCTCTATGACACACACAAAACGTGTGTTCTTGAGTATGACTACGCCGGGGGCTGTTGTTCAGCTGTTGGCTCTTGAGCCAATGGCTCTTGAGCCAGCGGCTCTTGAGACAACGGCTGCCGACACGTCAAATGTCGAATATCCTTAAGTAGGATTTTCATAAAACGTCGATTCCGTTGTCGCATAGTCTAATCTCAAGTTCTTTAGTTGAAGCTCAAAATTTGTCATGTCATGAGATTGATGTACCTAATGATCCGGACATTTGAAGTGAGGGAACGTGGAATATTTGTCCGGCGTGACGAACGAAGTTGTAGAATTAGTATGCATATCCGTAGCCAGTAGTATACACTTATAGGTAAAAGAGCCGAAATTCCGGAACCTCCTGGTAATCTGTAGTGGCAACAAATTAAAAATACGGTTGTGTGATTTATGTTTTTTAACACGCCCGCGTTTTCTGGGATTTATCCTGAACGCAGGTCAGACAAATGATTGTTGTTAACCTGAGCGAAGATAGCTATGTACATGTACAGTATATTTCTTGTTGGTTGGCGAACCTCCCAGTGATCGTATGATATGGACCAAAAGTGCGTGTTCGGGTGTCCGTATGTTTGTCCGCATACCAAAACATGGTACTGCAATACTAGACTACTGGAGTATTTGTTACTGTACACTGAACGGAAATCATATATTCATGTATGAGTATGCAGCATTCCATTTTACGGACGACACTACCCATCGTATCGTAAAAAATGCCAAAATCCAGGTTGACTCATGCACACTCATCGCAGGCGACCCGCCAAAACTGACGGCTCTTGCATCAGACAAGTGCTATTACTTGCTAGAGCAAGGCCTTCAGCCAGCATCAACACGTTGGTGGTACAACGATACAACGATTGAGTCGCAGGATCGACACGCTGGTAGGCAGGGCTGGGCGGTAGTACTGGTTGTGGTCGGAAGAGCAGCATCAGCCGTAGCACTACGCTTGGCACGAGTCGTGTGCTCCCGATACTCTGTACTTCCGAGTACTACTGTTTGCGTTCCAACGTTCAAACTCACATGGCTACGAACATGACAAGTCACAGCAACAGCGATAACAGAAAAAATGTTCAAATTCAGAATGGTAATCGCAGTGGCAGTGCCAGTCGCGGGCGCCATCCTAGACAACCTCAGCATCGATTGATTGGTTTCGGTTCGAATTATTTCCACGCATTGGGTGGCTCCACTGAAGTCTCACTCGATGACGTACCTGCTCGCGAATATTTGGACGGTTTTGATGTCCAACAACTCTGCTGTACTACTACTTCGTCGCTAATTCTCACGAAATCGGGAAAGATTCTCCAAGTTGGCATGTTACACGGTTTATTACGAGAGAAACCTCAACGAGTTTATTTCAATCAACGGATCGTTCAGCTTGCCGGAGGTCGGCACTTTTGCTTGGCAAGAAGCGAACACGGTGTGGTGGCGTCTTGGGGCGCTGGCCACTTTGGACAGCTCGGACACGGTCCCAATGTCAGTTTGTTGGAAAAGCCGCAAATTATCGCACATTTGATGCCGCAAGCCACCGGTGGGTCGCCAATCGTTTCCATCGAATGCGGTGCCTGGCACGGAGCAGCACTGTTGCAGGATGGCCGACTGTATACGTGGGGTTCGAATCGAAGAAATCAATGTGGGTTTCAAGCTCCGTCGACTATTGTGTTTCCTGAAGTCGTCGAAGGTCATTATTGTCAAATTGCCTGTGGCAAGGGACACAATGTCGCACTCGAAAAAGACACTGGCCGTGTCTTCACCTGGGGTTCCAGCGTAGGATGTGGCCATTCCTCTCGGCGGACAACTGTACCGACTCCTCGCCTACTGGAAGCACTGCAACGCGTCGTGATTGTCAGCGTGGCTGCCGGAGATTCGCATTCACTAGCCTTGACGGGCGGTGGGAGAGTTTTTTCGTGGGGTCTTGGTCCTGAAGGACAGTTGGGAATGGGCGGAGCTTTTTCCATCATTCCGCGCCCCAAATTGGTCGGGGATCTTGATTTTGTCGCTATTGTCGCGGGCCAACAACTAGCAGACGCTTCGTCACACGGTATTGTTAGCCAGCCACCCGATGAAGAAATGGACACTGCACAAGCGACAGAAAGTGCTGCCACTCTAGATGCATCTGTGAGATCAGAATCAACCAGACGCTGGTCATTAGATCAATCGGCGGCAACGGGGTCGATGGACGCTTCCAAAGTGGCTTCCAAAGAACAGGGGCAGTTCGCTTCTCACATGCTTGCCAATGTGCCCAAGGTCACAAGCATTCACGCAGTCGGTTGCTACAGTCTTGCAGTTTCGTCCTCAGGCCATGTCTATGCATGGGGCTATAACGACCCTGGCACTCTGGGCTTGCCCCATTCTTCTGAATTGCCAGTCATGGAAGCTGTGTCAAATGCGACGACAATAGCTCAAATCAAGAGTCGGACTCTTGAGGCCAAATCTTTTGATTCGCGTCACAACGTCTTGTTACCAAAAAGGGTGGATGCTCTCAGTGACCTGGACATTGAATTGCTGGCAGGTGGTCCTAGTCATCTGCTTGTGTACGGCAAGGTCCGCGACCCTGACCAAATCCCGACGATTGGACGCACTTTACACGAAGTCCAACAAGCGCGCCGTTTATCGATGGTTGTACCGTTAAGAAATGAAGATGATGAGTTATCTTCATACTCGGGTGAGACAGATGCCGTCACTACGGCAACGGATGCCATGTCTTTTGCAACGAATTTGAATTTCACTCCTGATTCCAAGTCAGCTGCGGACGTGTCTAGTCCTCTTGCAATGTCACCAGAGTCAAATACCACACGTTCGCCGCCGCGGGGTCAAATGATCGCCCCAGACACGCCTTTGTCTCAAAAGAAACCCAGGACGTCAAGCATGTCCAAGTTCATGCAAAAACTAACCAGCAGTTCCGAGAAGAAGAAGACGGGAGAGCCGTCCTCGAGGTCTTCCATCGGACGGGTTTTCAGTGCAGCCTTCGGCAGCAGTAGCAAATAGGTTGGTTTTTTCGTGGGCTCTAAAAGCAATAGAATTGCTATGACCAACTTAGGTTTTGACAGCAATTAGCGGTGGGTCATAACTCATTAACAGGATAGGTAGCAACTCGCAAGCGCAGACTTACCGAACATGAAGGGATACACGCTTACCCTTACAAGCCTCCCGCGGCATTCATGGTCTAGCCGGACGTGTACACTTTTGTGTAGAGTGTCAAACGACGACCTCAACAAAGCCAATTGTTCGACATCGTCCGTCTCTTTCGAGCTGATGTCACACAACTACTGGTTGGCATGGTCACCAAGTACGATTCAGCAATGATTCTGAACACTCTCAGTCACATGGTTCGGCCATGACCATTGAAAAGCGAACCTCGACGGGGCATACGAAGTGGGTTCTGGAATTGTCGAAACTCGAGCTCGACGATACGGCATTGTGGTTCCTTCAAGTGTGAATCAGGGCCAGCCGACGACAGTCCGCCACAGTCTCGTAAGCGACTCCCTCAGCAAGCACTATCATTCGTACCGGAGTATACGGTAACAGGGTATGTGGCCATTGCCACCTGCTGTACTCGGAGTAAGTCTCAGTATCATAGGACAGTGGTTGTACAAGAGTTGAATATGTCGTACTACCTCGTAGTAGGAATCGCTTGAATGCTTTGTGGTGTTCACTGCAATTTGCAGTTAAATGTTGATGTGTCACATGTCTCACCTCATGATGTGCTGCCTTCCTCGAACTCGATTGAATTCCAGGACAAACACGAGATGCCTGATCAAGCGGCACTCAACACTAATGGTCTCGAAATTACGCCAAGTTGATACAAGGAGACAATCTGGCGACCATCATCGACGTCCAAACCACCCGCTTGGGAGGTAGCAAATGCGAAGCAATGTTCACGACATGAACCAACATTTGTCCGTAGAGCGATTCTTCGTTTGAGAATGCAAGATACCTTTTACAGCGCGTAGAAAGTAGCCTTGTGGCGATATGGGAACACGACAGGAACAGCTCACATTTCAGCCAACAAGAAGACCGAAGAACATTTACACTGAACAGAGCAACAACACAATTCAACTCAATTTTTCGCCAAACAGCTGGTGGAATCATAAAATGTGCGCTACCACAAGCGGCCTCACAAAACCAACTACTAACATGGGAGGCATACGAAACGATCTCATTCCCATGGAGAGCAATCGGACACCCGAGCTGCAAATCACTTTGAGAAATAGGCAGATACGCCCCGAGCAGGTGAAGTCATACGCAAACTACTGCGTATCAAGTCCAACTTCAACTGCGTCAAAGTTCATGCACTTTGGGGAATATAATTCGTCCGCGGAGGACGATCCACTCTATTTGTATCCCTACTCTGCGGAACAAGATGACACTCCCAGCGACGACGAGTACAACCCTAACGAGGGTGATGAGAGCAACGACGTGGTATGTTGTCGCAAGAACTATACACGCCGAAGGTCGGCGCGGGGCAAGCCAACCCCCGCTGACCCTGGCTGGACCGCCAAGCATCATAGGCGGCACTTCGTGCATCACAATTATCACGACCACTCTGAAGATAGGGAGGAATACCCAATCTTCACGGCCGGTAACGTCAATGCCTTGTCCGCCAAAGGTGGAGTTGTCACACCGTTCCCACTTGTCTTGTACAATATGCTGGATTCAGCGGAAGACCAGGGATTTTCCAGTATTGTCTCATGGCTTCCGCACGGGAGAGCCTTTTCGGTGTACGACTCGAAGAGCTTCGTCGAACAAGTGATGCCGAAGTTCTTCCGCCAATCAAAAATTTCGTCTTTCCAAAGACAACTCAACCTTTACGGTTTCTGCCGCCTCACTGGGCAAAGCTCGGACCGAGGGGGCTACTACAACGAATTCTTTTTGCGTGGTCGTCCTGACTTGACAGCAAAGATGCATAGGACGCGGGTGAAAGGGACTGGAGTTCGAACGTCAAGCAACCCACATGACGAGCCTAACTTTTATGAAATGACGTTCATGGAATCGGGAGATTGTTTTCAAAATACACCAATACCACTCCCAACTGTTAGAAGCAGCGAAATGAACCAGCTCCATGAGCTTGATGTAGTGACAAGTTCCATTCCATGTGATATTGTCGCATACAATCAAGGAGAACTTGATGCATCAGCAGCATCATTAGATACTCTCCAATACCAAAAAGCCGAAGATCCAATAGCAATGGACATTGGAGACGTGGATACAACTGAATTGGCTCTCTTTCTCAAGGACGTCGATTTAGCCTCAGAAGATCTTCAGAAGGGCGACCCTGCGATGCTCACTGGAGTAGATATTCATCATGTTGACTCCATACCGGTCTAAGGCAAACAATCCTTACTGCAGTCTTTGCGCAACGGTGGCTGCATCTCTTGCTGGTCGTCCGTTGTTTGTTCTATTTGTGACAACACTGTTTCACTTGAACAGTTCATTCCTAGGCGCCATGCGCGATGTCAACTGCACTATCCAAACTATGTCGTACATAATAAATATGTATAAAAGTTTACACCTTTCTGACTTGACCACACAATAGCACCCAACACTCTTCTATCCTCCAGTCCAGGATTGATATCAGCATGAGCTCTTGAATCCAAACCATTCGACGGCGTTGCTTCCTGGACATGGTGGTGGCGAACAACAGGGGTCGTGGTTCGTGACACCCGTTAGACTACTGTACGTGTAAGAGGTACAAGTACAGTACCAGGTAAAAAACACTATTTGTACCAGGCTATGATGCTAAAACTAGTATGACATAGTAGGAGCAGCTGGCTTTTGGATCTGTTCATAATTAGTCCACAAGATTGAATCTTTCGCTGCACTGTTGTCCGATTACATCTGTCTACTGTGCTACTGTGAGGTTATCCAAGGAACAACGAGAAACTCGATTCTAAAGTATTGCCCGATCCCTATCTAATTTCGCACGAACTGCACGATTGCCTTTGACTCGTACTCGGAGTATGACAAGTTCGTCTTTTATATGGTCAAGACACTTTTGGTGTTCACAGTAGAATGGCTGATTCTCACACCATACGCGGAGTATTTTACTTTATTGCAGAGCCTTCCTTTTTATGTTATATCTGTCATACAGCTACAATACACAATACTACAATCCTATACACAAAGCAACTGTCCTTTGCCATGGCTGCAACATAGCTCCAAATGCTCTTTTCCAGCATCAACAACGCCAATGCTGAGAAATCCAAACCAGGCTCTGGCTACTAGTACACCAAGAATGTGGAGGGCATAATTGCCGCACAATATGTGGAGCTCACCAGAAGGGCAAAGCCTTCAAGGCCCATATGTTTGACATCAATTGAGCAGATAGAATCGGAAAAGGCACTACTCGAACTGAGTATGCAAGGAAAGAAGATGGTGGAACTCTGTCTCCAGATTGCATTGGTGATTATATTTATGATTGACATACCATGATGAGTTGTCGGCATTAGCAGAAGTAGTACAAGACAAGGAATTGTAAGAGTTAATCAGGTTTGTTCTGAAAAATACTGAATTGCCCCAGAGAGGTTGTAAATTGCATTGAAAATTTGATCAATTGGAAACAACCTTGTTGTGCCTTCTGACATTGTTTGATGCGTCTTTACCTGTGCCTGCAAAGTCATGAAGAAAATTCCGAGGTATCCTTCATCAATTTCTTATGTGAGAATAGTATCACAACTTAAACATACTGCCTACACTGACGACGTTAATTTGCGTTCACAACATTTTTATTCTTGCATGAAAAGAATGATATCATGCATGCATTCCGTGGGGATTTGGACATTCATTTAAATCTTGGATATTCAATCCAATATAAACTTATCGTCAACAACGTACACGTGCAAGTACAAAGTTATACCATTACAATCGCAAAACACGGTTTCTATTTCAAGTAATCTGTACAAAAAGTACCTACTGAGAAAAAAAATTGTATTGAATCATGGATTCCACATGACTAAAACAATGAAACCAATGATGCATTTAATGCTTACTAGAGACAGGGGAACTGCAGACATGATACTAGGCAACAAGCTTAGCTAAGTGCCTTTACTAGATTTTTAAGTGGGTCAATGATGCACCAGCACCGTCCACTGATATTCTGTTGCAATGTGAAAATGGGTCAGTGATAGTACCGCAGATGTTTAACATGTGTTGCTAGGTGATTAGCTTGGTTACTCTGGATATGCATTCATTCTGTTTTGTCGTCAAGCACTGGAGTTGGAGAAAAATAGTCTTCTAGGACTGCCAATCATGCATGTTGGTGTTGGAAGGGTGGTGAAGGTTGGCGTAGCTTGGGTGCTGGTGAATCCTTGCCTCCGCTTGGACCATTTTTTTTGGACATCAGGTTCTCATTGTACTCTGGCTGAGGGTGACCTCTGCTGCATTTATTGCATTTTGTTCCATTTCTTCCTCTTGTCACAGCAATGGCAGCTTTCTCAGATGCACCACCACTTGACATGTTATAAACTCATACAAACGCTCCTGGCAGAGCGAATAGAATGAAATAAGGTCTAGATGTCAAAATTTGCCATTCGCAGCACGCACGATGTTTCAGTCATCCCGCCAAAAGGAAAAACCGTCATCCTATAAAACAGTTACAGAAGACAACAAGTCCGTCACATTTACGTCACTTGCTTTGAAAACCAAGTTTGCCTTCGATATAATGGTGCCCTAAATTCATTCTTAATTAATAGTAGTACAATACATAATAAAATATCTTCGGCGGACCTGTTCATTCATACGTGTTGCAAGTCCATATCTGAGCGGGTTAAAAATCACCCATGACACTGATGTCAGTGTGTACTCACGGCGCTCTACAACATCAGAGAATGCTCCTTTGACGTTGCAACTCGAGCATCTAACCAACAATCTAGTGTTTAATACAACGGAGAAATGAAATCTTGTTGTTAACTACAATAGATGAAAAGTTATTGACAGTCAGGACCGGAGCAAAATTCGATTTTTTCGGACACACTGATGTCAGTTGCTCATTCATGAGTCGATATCTCCTTGGAAGCAATGTGAATGCCGACGCATGTAGGACACATCCAATGCCCAATCATGCATCTGCAATAGGTTCGGATACGTTTTTGGCATTTGTAGGTTCGACAGACGTGTTGGGAGTACTTTCCTGAAAGGTACTCCCACTCTGTACCAGTCCACCTACTGGCGTACGCTGGCGCTGTCTCCAACTTACAAATCGATGCAACAGCGCCTGAGTCTCGTTTCCTCTTTGAGCGTCCCCTATGAAGTGAAGCTGAGAATTCAAGAGCTCCTTTGCCAATTGCTGGCGGAACTCAAGTTGGTTGGGTGTTGAATCGAGTTTGTTGAAGAAGGTATAGGCGAGCCTTGCATTCACCTCGACGATCGCCATGAGAAACATAAACACACGTATCTTCCAGTCTTTGGTGTTCATACTCATCTCCAATGAAATTGGAGAATGCCGTAGGTTATTGTGATCGTCAACTTGATGACGATATTTGAAGTGGTTGACGTAGGGTTCCGTGTAGCAGAAACTTTTGTTCACGCGTTGCCCATTTTCGTCGGTCACGGATCGATGCGTTCTTGCATCATCAATAGTCTTCAATGCACCATATGTAGACATCAACTTCATCACATAATCCTCTTCCTTCATTCCGAAGAGTCTGAATCGACGCCCATTCAGAATCCCGGAAGGACGTCAGCCCAACCAACCTCCCTGTTGTCAAAATGCTTGTCAACAGCATCGCCGTCCACATGCCTCGGCCAGTAACGCCGTTTCTTGATCACCGCTGAACTGAAAACACCGAAATCAAGAAGTTTAGTTAGACCTTCAAGGACGCAAAACCCACTGTCCATTATCACCACTCTACCTGAGTGGTGGATGCATTCGGTAAAACGAAGCAGTAGTCCCGGTGTTCTTCCGTGTTCGGAAAATTTTGGAGCCGGGAGTTGACGTGGCCTATCTTTCCCTTCCACCAACTCGATTGCGTACATGATGCCACTGATACCACAGCAAAGTGTGTGGTATTCATTTCCCATCGGATGGGGCTTTCTGGGGACGAACATCCACCCTGGACACGTCCATCGATTGGTCCAGACGGACATACTCTCGTCCAGGCAGTTGATCCAAGAAGGCGTGAAACACGTCTGTGTATGATTGTTCCAGGCGTCAATCATGTCACTTACTTCATAAAAAGGGTTCTTGAATAAAGGGGGAGCACTGAGTGTAAATGTGAGGTGTTTCAGAATGGATTCAAAACGCCGCCTCGACATAATTGAATCAAGACGAAATGGTGCACCCGAAAACATACTCGGGGGATCCAACGACCAAAACTCTCGTCTCGACAGTGATTGGGTGGTTGCGATGATAAAAACAATACCCATGAATCGAAGAAACTCTTCCCATGTCAGAGCTTCAGAAAGCTTGGCATTAGTTGCCGGAAGAATGACGTTCTTAATGAACGCCATTGGCACAAAATGGAGAAAGTACCCAAGGACCGAATGCAATGTTCCGTCAGAGCCTACCAAATTAGGCTGTACATCTCCCACCCCGGCAGCCCGTCTTGGCTCAATTGATTCAGACCCCCAGGAAAGGTACTCACATTCGGTATTGCTGTTGTTTCTGTTTGGTATATTCTCCGGAGCAGGTTCATTGTCGTCATCAACCTCAAACCCCTGCGCGCGAAAATTTGATGCGTCTTCATTCAACATAAGGGGAATTTCAAGTCGATCATCCTCCTCATTGGCAACAGCCACTGCCCCCACACCTTCAGGCTCATCTCGTTGTGGTTCATTGAAGAAGTGTTCGGAAGCTCCTTCTTGTTGGACCTTGCAATACCGGGCAACGACGTGGATTAATTCCCCATCGTCAAAATCGTCATGTCGCATGATGACGCAGGTCTGCGGTCGCTTGCAGACAATTTTTTCCTCTTGGCCAACTACAAGAAGGCCATCCAACACATCGGCCTTTGCGGCATTGGGGTACTTTGCACACACCAAGACTCGAGGGTGAAGGAACCTCTTGTAGACGGAGACAACGGCTCCGATGCCATTGCGTAGCCGTTTACTTTTCGGCATAGCAAAATTCTAACGACCAAAATTCGCGGTCAATTGACGAACTTCAAACATTCGTATCTCGACAACTACCGCTTCAATTTAGTACAGCTTCAAATCGGATATACTAGATGACTCTCACTTAAAACGCTTACGAAGACGTTTCTCCGTAGCTGAAGAAGTTCATTCGAAATCGTATTTTAGAAATTGACACTGACTTCAGTGTATTTCGGCTGAAATCAGTGGGGTGGACGGGAATCCGGTATTCTTCGGGCACATGGTGTGGGTATCGCACTACCAGTAGAAGAAGCACCTCGGTGCGCTGGAATGACCATGTCTTTTCAATAAAAGGCCAAGTCATCGTGAAACATTGGTTAATCAGAGATTCGATTTGCTGGAGGAGTAGACCTACAAGCCATGTTACATGTCGCACTGGACAAACATGATAAAATATGTTCATATTGGTAATACGTGTAATAATAGGGGTTAGGGGTTATTGGAAGTACATAGGGTATTCGGAGCTCGGAGTAGCACGGTACCACGGTAAAGAAACTACTCAACCGGTAGTACAACGGCATTTCCTGGATATGAGAGGCATTTATGTAGAACCCTACGTAAGGACTGTACATTGGGGGCCCTAAATCCGGACACTTATCATATGACACTGTATGCTACAGTAGCTGGTACTATTACACAGCAGGGACACGAATTGGCGTCATGCGTCATGCCTCATGCCTGTTGGAGTCATCAATTGAGGTAATATGTATTTCTCGGAGTACGCAGTAATGCACAGATGACTATGACTATGATGGTCATTGATGACAGCGACAGGGACATCGACTTACAAATTAATAGTATTAATATATGGATATAGTTGTTAACTTGAACACACAAAAGCTTCGAGCATAAATGCCATCGAAAGCACACAACCATAAAAAGCGAGAGAAACATCACCATGCCGGCATTCCTCCTTCGCCTTTGCTCGTTATCTGTTTTTCTTTCAACCCTGATCGTCGAGGGTCAAGTTCTACGAGCTGGACATGCTGATCCCAAGACTGTCACGATGAAGTGCAGCGCTGACCTTAGCATCCCTTTCTTCTCTCAGTACATGGAAGACGAAATAATCTACAATACCATCTACGCAAACGAGCCCAAGTGCGGTGGAGTTGTCGTTGAGATGGGAGGCCTCGATGGACAGACCTTCAGTAACTCTTGGTTCTTTCAGTACGCTCTCAGTTGGAAAGCCCTTCTGGTTGAAGCATTTCCTGACAACTATGATAAGATGGTTGTCAACCGACCAGATGCTATCAACGTCTTCGGCGCAATTTGGCCCGGAAAATCCATCTCCTTCCAAACTGCCGAGAGTGGTGCGACAGGTGGTGCTGCGCAGGATATGAGTGCTTTTCATAAAGAACGTTTTGTTGGTGGGGCCGCTCCGTTGATCGAGGTTCCGTGCATGACGTTGTCAGAATTGTTCCACAAGAATGGGATCGATCATGTTGATTTGTTTTACTTGGATGTGGAGGGAGGGGAACTGACGGTCCTCGAGACTTTTGATTGGAGTGTTCCCATCGACATTTTCGTCGTTGAGATGGACAGCAGTAATCCACAGAAGGACGAGGCGGTTCGTCAACTTTTGTTTTCCCACGGGTACGTGACCCCATTTTCCCTTTTGGAGGAGTGCCGCCACCAGCGTGAACAATGCATGCCGAGCGATGTCTTCATGACGAAATCGATGGCGGATCGCAAGTTTGGGGGCGCTTTGACGGCATAGGTTGAGCGACAGAGTGTCAAATGATCGTCCGAACATTATTCGCTCGTACAGCCCTGTTGACGTGGGTAATGATAGTTTGCATGATAGTGTTTGATTAAAAATGTGCATGGTTATGAATTACATTTTCATCAGGAAAATAGTAAAAGGCTAGTTTTGACCATTCATGGTTCTGTTGGATGCAATTGCCAGAGCGATCCAACGTCGGCGAGGCATAGCTCTAGGCGAAAAACATGATGGACAGGTACCGATATGACTACGGCGAAGCACACTATTTGCTCTCGTTTATGCCTCCTCTTACATGATCAAGAACTCCCAGTCTAACTGGTTCAGTCTTGTTGTTAGTCCTTGTAAGCAATGTGAACTACACTGAAATTCAATATGCCTTGGGTCACTTGGCAAGCATGTTGTACATTTTGTTTCATCAGCATGGAAACTTGAAATCCATTTGCGGACAACTCCGAGCTCCGAGTATACCGACCGGCGTTTCTCCGAAGCTACCGGTAGCACAGTACCCCGTACCCCTGTCTTAGCGGGAACGTGCGCAAATTCTATGTGCACGCACAACCGGTATGCATACTGCATACTACAGTAGCTAAACCTGAGAACATCCCACCACAAACCACAACCATATCTTTCGCGGCTCCTGGAGTTGTATTGCGGAGTGGTATCATCATCTCACTCCGTTCCTTCTCCACAGTGGAAGCGGTGCGAACGCAATCGTTGGACAGCACAGAGAAGACTGCTTAGCAGTGCACCCAAGAAACAGGATGATGTCGAGGTATCGTGTAGTGATCCAAAATGCTGTGCACAGTTCCATAACACGCCCAAAACCACCACGTGACAAACGTTGCAACTTCAGCAGCTTTACTTGGTCTGGACCACGGGCATTGAATGACATTCTTAAAAAGGAATTGCTGATTGGAAAGTCGCGGGAGGAAATATCAGATATTTGGTTGAAGTATCACCGAGAAAAGGTACGATTGAAACCAAAAAGGACGCGACACCATTGATTTACGTTGCGTCTCTCACGGGGTCTTGGTGTGTGCAGGATCAAGTTCATGGAACAACACTCACGGGTCAAGAAGGACTCAAAATTTTGCAAAGAGCCAAGGAATCTCCATTTTTCATCCAACCAGTATTTCGAGACGATGGATACTTTATCCTCGTTTCTCAATTCCAACCGGAACATCATTTTCTCATGACCTACCTTGAAGACTACAAAACAGATCCTGCCCGTGCTCCGCCCCTCCTAACATGTTCCGTGTTTGTCGATTACGCTCATGATCCAGATTTCGACCTTACCATGGTACGGTCGGATGTTATTGCCAGAACCATTGACGACAGTGAGGCCATGCTTTTGGTAACCAACATTATGGATTCGTACCGAAATGATGACGACTACAAACAGTTTCTGCACACATTCAACCATGCACCAGAAAAGTTTAACTTTGATGACTTTATATCCTACGAGAAGCTGCGATGGAAGAATGTTTCTTGCAGTCAAGCAAGCGATTGACTTGATCAAGTGGTGAATGGATAGGTCGTCGCTACTGCCAGTGTTGGTATCCGCTTAACGGTGACAAAGTTACATTGGATTGATTGCTGTTAAACTGAGGCCAAGGTTAGAGACAATCGATATTACGGAACCGCAATCTCTGTTGCACGAGACAAGCTCTGTTCTCGCCAGTATAATTCTCAAAATCATATGCCGTTCTACTAACTAGTACGTCCAATTCGCTCACGACGTATCCCTCAAAGATACCACGTGTCATGCTTAATTTTGCGACTAGGAAACCTCCGCCAGTGAGCTCTCGCCTCTCGTCGTTTCATCTCAATCTCATCCGCAGGAACCACTGGAGCATCTGCGTGATTGATCCCCTCGCATCCCCCTTGGTCGAGGGACCATTGTCTGCGATCTGAAACAACAACGTCCGAGTCTGGGACAACAGCTTCGTCCTCCCATGCCTCCAAATCTTCCAGCAGTGATGGCCAGAACGGGTACGTTCGGCACTGGACGGGCCGCGTTTCGTATATACCGCATTGTCCCTCATTCGTCAAAAAAACACATCCACCGTCGAGTGTTTCTGGTGATTTGTAATTGAGACACGCCCATCCTTTAAGTAATTGACGAGTATACTTGTCCTGGAATGTACTGACTGTTTCTCCCAAAGCAGCAGCAATGGCGGGTTGTTCTTCCGGTGAGAGCCAAACGTCGCCATCCATCTTGCAGCATCTTCCACACCCTGTACAGCCAAACGACAGTCCATCTTTGAACCATTGATTGCTACCAGCAGGGCCTCCTCCGAATAAGGGACGCAACACGAGGAGGAGGCATGAGACGCCCCATATCAGTGGTATCATGATATGGGTGTGTGTGTTGCAACGAGATTAATAATTATGGACGACCTGAATTCTGCGGTTGTATTAAATCGGTTCGAATTTGATTTTTTTCATCGCGAGTTGACACTCATCTTCATTTTTGATGGCTGATACAGCTGATACACAGTTCTGGTTTGTACTGTACGTACTACTTACAATGTGCTGTAGAATGCATCTGTGCTATTTCTCCAATCAAACAATACACTTTTTCTTGTACTGGGACATACGAATACAGTACTCGTTCGTGGTTGCAGTACGTTTTGGTCGAGTACAGGTACTTCCCGGTTTCCGGTAGTACCGCCTAACCGTACCTCATCGGCAGAAAGAACTCGAGTGCATGTCGTTGCGGCGAGTACTGTACGCCAAGGTCAGCATATACTACATGCATAATAAATGCTCCCAAGTCCCAAGCCTCCACAGCGATGGTATCACACGCTGCTTCATTGCATAACAATAACTACTACCGTAGTCTAGTAGACAATTATCACACATAAGATAAATAAAAGATGTATATTCTATAATGGAGCGAGTAATACAAGTACTCCGACTACTCCACAACCCCCAGTAATATCTGCTTGGTAGCTACTAGTAGCTAGACTTAGAGCCGAACGCACCTTCCCCCTGGTGATGTTCACCGCTTGGCATTGAGCAACCGCAGAATCACAACATCGATCAATGCAGAATGCCGTTGACTCTAGCCCGAATTTGGTGTAGAGACACAGGGTAGATTTGTTGTTGATGACAACGGCCTTGTTAAGTTCCGGGTCAAGCGGAACCGAAACTTGTAAATTTGCAGGTGTGTTTCCGCCCGATGGACCAAACAAGTCTGTTTGCTGAAAGTAACCGAGGGCAACATCCAGAGTCATGGAGCTGACACTGGTGGAACCAACGAGCTTGACCTTGGGACATTGAGCGCAGGTGCTGGTGAGGGAAGTGCTATCGGGAGGGTAGAACCCCGGCGCCTTGTTGGTGGTGAATCCCATGTTGATTTCGACACCCATGACAGCCGAGAATAAGGAACCGTAGACAACAACATTTTGTGTCATTCCTCCAGTGAGAGTAAAGTCCATAACCCCGGCAGGACTGTCGGTGTAATTCTTCTGGGGGAAAAACTCAAATTGATTCGCTCCCTGTGGTGGCGTACGGAAGATGGCAGCATCGAATCGGCCTGCTGCATCAGTGATGGTGTCCACCTTCAGTTGTAGGGCATCCCAGGAACCACTTGCGCTGAGCATTAGCTGCTTCAATCCAGTTGCGTACTTCAGCCTTGTAGAATAGTAAAAGCCTTGCGCTTCGCCCTGAGAGGTCCCGGCGCTCTTCAAGTGGAGCGGAGATTCAAAAACAACATTAAAGAAATACTCGGGCAGCAAGTAGTTGGAGAGAATCGGAAAGTTGCCAAGAATAGGTGGGAGGAATTCAATTCGTCTTGATATCGAACAAGAGTTTTGGTCAATTCTTCCTGGCGTGACAACGCCAGCAATAATTTCGAAGTACATATCATAAGTACCCACAGCGTCCAATGTCACATTGGCTGTCATGGTTAGTCCATTACTATCCCACGTGGCCTCCAGTTCGTCGACCCCAGAGTTACCGGAGTAGATCAGAGTTGTCTGAACGAAGTGAACATCAGACGCGAGAGCTTGCGCGGGTAGGCAACCTTGCAAGTTTCGACTGTTCTCCGCACTAGACTTGGAAGCGTCAATACCCTCGTGACTCGTAGTTACATCTGGTTGTCCTTGTTTCAAGGAACGCCGTTGTTTAATCCGTTTGACGGAGAGACTTCCAGAGGAAAACATGGTGAAGAACGTCCCAGTTTTTCCGAAAATGGCGACCGTGTTGTCGTCTACGACAAAAACCACATCAATGACCATGTAAGCATTTTGGACAAGCCTTCTTCTGTCGGCTAGATTGGCGGGAGCAGTTGATGGGTTGATATCACAGGCTCCCAAAAGTTCCCCGTGGATCACCAGTATTGATCCCAAAGGAAAGATATGAGGGAGCTGATCTGCTCCTACGGCGAGATTGGGGTCGAACATTATGACGATGGATTTCTCGGTTTCGTTGCATAGTATCATAATGTAATCCTTAAGGTTTGTCATCGATACGATTCCCTCCGCGACAACCTCAAGTGTACCAGACAATTCGTAGGTGGAGACTACATTTGCGAGGGTGGACACATTAAATCGGCTTCCCGCGTCAATTGTGTCAACAAGTCCTCCAGGGATGAAAGTGGCAGCGATAAGGTCATCCGTTAAGCTTGTCCTGCTGGCGAGGGGTGTCGTGGGAGACCGTGTTGGACTTGGTGATGGCTGTCGTGTAGGAGCAGCTGTTGTTGGAACAGCAGTTGGAGACGATGTTTGTGGAGCGGTCGGAGCACGCGTTGGAGCACGTGTTGGAGGAGCGGTTGGAGCACGTGTTGGAGCACGCGTTGGAGATCCGATCGGCTGTGGGGGTCCCGACTGGCCAGACAGCGAGGGATTCTGCGAGGGTTTCCTTGTTTTCGATGGATTCATTGTCCCGCCTGAAAGCATCTTTGTCCTTGTCTTCATCACTAGAACCCTTTCATTTGCGTCCTTAGTGTTTACGTCTCCAATGTTGCTAATCGTACTATGCAGACCTCTTTGCGCTGACGCGCTGCAGATAAGAAGGAGCAGGGGAACGACGACCTTCATCATCGGGGGCATGTTCACTACACGGGTGTGTGTTTACGGAGGGTTGTAAAATGTTGAGATTGAGAAATGACTTGCCTTTTTTGGGGCTGTAGTCAAAAGTCAAAAGTACTCCACTTATATATACACCTGAAGTCTCGTTTTTAGCCTGCTGGCAAGGCATAGTCTCGCCACTCTAAATGTTCACATTATGCCAATCTCATCATTCCGACATGCAATTGGGCATTCGGCTACGAGTGGAACCTTCATAACGGACGATAAACATAAAAACATCTATGGAATCTGTGTAGGACATGCTGAGGAAACATTCCTAGAGTATCCCCTTCCGAAGTCTTGAATGACTGACTCCCGTTTCATCTAAGAATGACCGGGATCGTAAATTCTACGTTAAGCGGTATGCAATTGTGAAAAACAAATAGACGCACATTCACGACATACGGGATTGCTACGCTAGTTTGATTGATACGATTGGGACCACTAGACGTGTACGCATGACAACATTTTCGGCGAACGAGCGCGCGCGCTGCTTTAGTACTGCAGTATCAAGTACTGTTGTACTACCGGTAGTACTCCAGTACTCGTAAGTTACGCGTAGCACTAGTACACGTACAAGTACCTGTGCACTGTGCAGTGTGCTGAGACGAGGGGTGAAGTTGTAACGTTGTTGCCGTACAAGTACTGGAGTACGCAGCATGCATGGTCTCCGACTACACTTGTGTGTTTGCTGCTTACTGCTTACCTGGTACTGACAGCAGTTCCATGTAAGAGACAAGCTTGTATGATACTCGGAATACGAACAACATAAGAAGGATCACAAGTATGTACAATGAACAATTGTGCTCCAGTACAAGTACTGGTACCGAACAACTCACAGGGACTGGGAACTGGCAGTATTTAGCGTTGGGTGGTACTGGTACATACTTGTTTAACAAACTCATCGGTCCATCGTCCATCGTCCATCGTCCATCGTCCATCGTCCATCGTCCATCGTCCATCGTCCATCGTCCATCGTCCATCGTCCATCGTCCATCGTCCATCGTCCATCGTCCATCGTCCATCGTCCATCGTCATCCATCGTCCATCATCAATGAGCTTCGTCTGCTGTCATCCGTGTTGGTTGCTGTGTGCTATGTACATACTATGATACTCCGAATATGTCAAACGTGCAGTAGTTTGATAGAGGCGGCACAAGGTGTATGCGCATACTTGTATCTTGTATGGGTAATGGGTACTCCTGCATCGTCTAGTATTCCAGTAAACGTACTCCAGTACTAGGTATCTACTTGGTATGATGAAAATGGCGAAAAACGTCTGCTGTCCACGTTATTGTCACATCTGACTAACTCCATTGACGAAAAAAGGTCGCGTTCGCCGCCGTTGCAAGTCGCGTATAATTCTTTTTTCCAAATCTCCTCTTAATTATACATATCCTACTATATTATCCTACTACTGTGTGCGTGCGTTACGGAGTATGACCACTCTGGGGTACTGTTGTACTGTTACGTGGATTACATGTACTACAGGTCTACAGTACATAAACGACCAGTACGACCAGGTTGGGGGTACTGTACGTCCAGTTTCCTGTAGTAGACACTCCGATCAAATGTGAGGTTGTACCCACTAGTATAAATAAATCATTTTTCACTCCTCTATGTTGAAGTGATTGTCGTTCAAAACGTTGAGCTACATAAATTATAAGCTAGATTTGGGTGGCCCTGGACTTGGGCATAATGACATGGTCATAATGCCTCTCCGGGTTCCCCGGGGATAATAACACACCCTCACCAGGGTCCACTACAGAACTGGCCGCGGCGGGTGGCGCGACGTCATCGGAGAGACAATCGAAATAATTCCGCGAAGGATTCGTAGGTGAATAAAGGTATGTGGATCGAATGGCCTGATGATGGGAGGCAGGGTGATGTTTGGAGAAGTAATCGGCACGATTGGTTTTTCCTTTGCTCCAATAGATTTTGAATTGGCCTTGACGAACGCGATCGCGAATCCAGTAGAAGCGCATATCAATGGCTTTGGATCGTTTTTGTTTAACCGTGTCGGTGGCAATCCCACTGGCAGTATTGTTGTCAGTTGCCATGGGGGTGGCGGGCTGCGGGTGGCCCATTTCTTCGAGCGCAATGCGTAAAGGACACGCTTCCTTGCCGTTGTGAAAGAGGGCTCCGAGTTCGGCTTCAGCAGCACTGGACAGCACTTCGCGCATGATATGGCATAGGACGTGTACGGCGCCGTTGGGCTTCAGCGCGTCGGTGGGATTCGCGGGTTTGTTCGTTAGAAAAAAAATAGCCGGCGGCGCGGGAACGTGCTTTGACGACGGATAAGTACGAGGCATCACTCTCGACGGCGAGAATCATGTCGCTGGCGGTGAAGCGTACGGTGGCGTCGGGATTGGTGGCGCAATAATTCAAGAGTTGCGCCAACTTGTCCATGGTGGTTGTGGTGCCTTCCGATTGTTCCGTGGCGAGTTCGCCGATGGCGGTGAGGAGCGTGGAATCGATGGCGCGCGCGTAGAACAGTAACGTGCCCAACACTTCAAGGATACGTAGTTTGTCGGCTGCATCGAGGGCCGCCGTGTCGGAAGGAGACGTGGCGTATTGAGGTTTTGCGCCGTAAATCGGGCGTTGCCATGGATGTGGAGAGTGCTCGGGTTTCGGCGGTTTGGGATGTTGAAATCGGTGCAGGGCGCGGTCGATGTAGCCGGGCATCGATACGTCGCAGGTCCGTGCGTTGTAATCCCATTTGAGGGTGAGTCCACAGTAGCGGCTGCCGGTGTAATCCGTGCTGACTTGGTAGGCGGTTTCGAGGGTGGCGATTAAATGATCCGCGTCGGCGCGAGATGTATAACGTACGCCGAAGTCGTCGACGACGAGGCTGAAGACGATGTCTTTCGTGGTGTGTCGCCAGAGTCCGGGCGTGAGAGGTACGGGGTGATACCCATGTGGGGCAAGGAAGGCGATGAGCTGATCATTGGCCAGGCGGCCGGCTTGTGGAAGGCCGTACATACCACGGCGAATTTCGACGTAGACAAAACCGTTGTGAATGAGCGGGGTGAGACCGTACTGATCGATGATGCTCTGTGGGATCATGTCAATAGGGATACGCATGTATTCATAGCGTTCCATCGGCGTCCCAAGGTAGAAATCCTTGAGGTCGGCGGTCATGTATCGAGCATTTGGAGTGGAGAGAGTGCTGTTGATCAGTAATTTGGCAGTGGTGAGGTCGGCAGTTTTGGTGCTGACGTCGTCAGGGTAGTCGATGCGATCGCCGCCCACGGTCCAGCGCACACGGCGTGGGTTGGCCTTCTCCGGGCGCATGGCTGCAACGACGCGGAGATAAGTTGCCTTGCGTCCCTTGGGAATATCTTTTACGTTGATGAAAAAAATAGTGTTGGTGCCTTTGATGGCGCCAAAACCTTGAGCGAGGCGGCCGATTTCGTCAGCATTCGAGCTCTGCCAGAGGGGTCCTTCACTGCTTTGGCTAAGTTCACGATATTCGGCAAGTTTGCCCGTATCGGGATTGAAGGCATTGCCATGGCAGGCATAATGCTGCTGTAGGAGGGGACTGGTGGTGGAGGCGTTGCGTGCTGCAGCGATAATGATGCCACGAGCGGCGGCGCTAATGTGACGTAGACGTGACGCAAGTCGTGTCCCATGAGCATGACGCGGTGGTGGAGGTGGTGGAGAAACGGCGGCAGTGCGCTTGGCGGTAGGCTGTTTCGTGTTGGCGTTGTGCACGGGCGTCGAGGCGGCGCGGGGTAGTGCGTTTGTTGGTGCGTCGGCGTCGTTTGCCGACAATGCCGGTGGTGTTGCGGAACGTGTCGACGAGAACGTCGGATGGGAGAGGAGCAAAGGGGACCTGGAGTTGCGGTGGACGCACGGTGGGCGCTGGTGGAGGTACGATTGGCAGGAGCTCCACCCTCAATGCTGGATCCGGCGTGCTGGGTGGTAGCGGTTCCACTGGTTGTGTGGACGTAGGAGGATGCGGGGACGGTGACAGCACCCTCAGTGCTGGGGCAGGGGTACTGGCCAGAGGCGTTTCCACCCTCAGAGGTGCCGTGGGGGGTGGGGGGGTGACGACGGCGTTGAGCAGATCCGTTACACGCAGCAAGGCGTCGTAGTGATTGGCGGTGAGTGGGGCCAAGGGGGACGCGGGCGATGGGTTTTGTAACGCGTGTAGAATGTCGTGGATGCCTTTAAGGATGAGATCATTGGAGGACGACTGCGGGCATTGGGATTGTAGTTGGCAACCAGGTGAGGGTGTCGCAGATGCGGGTAGCGCGCGATGCCCAAACCCAGACGGTGTAGCAGCGATACGACTCAAGGGCTGGACCAGTATACCAGCCGTCTTCTCCGTGGGGCGACCAGGTGGTACGATCCTGTGGTTTGACGTGTACGAGAACGCGGATGCCAGGTGGGGCCAATGGGGTGCGATTACTGTCAAACGTGCCGTTACGTTGGGCGTACGCGGACAACTTGGGATTGATGCGTGAGCCACGCAAGAGGTTGAGCGTTGTTTCTGCTTGTGGTAAGAGTTTGTCCCACAGGTGTAGGGGAAAGTTTTTGTCGACACTGCACAGACCTGCAATGAAATGATTTTTGAACGTGTGTATGGCACGTTCGGCGGCGTTACGGCGATGCACGCTTGGGGGGACAAGTTGGTAGTCAATGTTTTCGGCGTGCAGGAAGGACTTGAGTGCCGTGGAACATTCGTTGTCGAGGCGTTGTAGCTGGGGCCGCAGCCCGGCGACGACGAGCCGGGTGTGGAGGACTGTGAAGGCCTTGAGAATACACGCGCCGGTGCGGCTCTTCATGGGCTCAACGAGAATGCTATTACTGTCGTAATCGTAAACGACGAGGATGTAATTGTTGCCCACGCTGGAGGCGACGACGAATCGGCCAGTCTGATCTGAGTATATTTGGCCGGTCGTAGGGTCGCAAATAGCGGCGTAGCAATGATGCGTGCGTGCGTTGCCGGGATCGCTGATGGGAAACGTGTCATCGGCGTCGTCGGTAGCGGCCGCGGGTTGGTCGGGGGTCAGGTTAGGCACGGTCTCGGTTGCGGGTCGCGAAGGTGCGGAGGTGCGGGTGGAGCGTTGATTTTTGCGAGCCTGATCGAGGTGGCCTTTGATCATTGCAATGGATTGTGGGGGGTGGCGGAGAAGGGCCGGGGATGTGAGCCCTTGAAAGTCGGAGATGTATCCGCGGTCGAGAGCTGTTTTGAGCGTGGACAGCGCCGGAGAAAATAACGATGCGTGTGCAAACGCGACGAGCTCGGCGGGTGTTGAACTTGGTAGGGCGGCGAAACTGTGATGGAGTGTTGGAGTGTCGGGGGCCAGGAGAGAGAGATGCCAGAGTCCGGTAGCTGGGTCACGCGTGCCAGAGAGGAGGAGTGTATCTTGGTAGCGTACTTCGACGGCGATCGCGTCGAATGTGATTTGGCAGCCGGCGTCGCAAAGCTGGCCCATCGACAAGAGGGAATGGGTACTTAACGAAGGCACAATGTGGACGTGGCGAGCGGCGAGGGGCAGTTGGGGGAGGTCTAATTCCGCTTCGTGAGTGGAATACATTAGCGTACCATTAGGGTTAGTAATGCCAATAGGAGACGTGGTTAGCCGTTTGTTGACGACATGCGCAGAGACTGTGCAAAAATGTGCTGTGCTGCCACTGTCGGCAATGGCGGTGGTGTGGGGCGGAGGGCTTTGTTTGGGGGGACCTACAAACTGAGCTGTGGAAAGACAAGTATAACCGGAATCGTTTAAAACGTTAGACTGGGTTGGACAAGGATCAACAGTGCTTATGGTAGGCTCCCCGCGCCGTCATTCAGGTGTGGACGCGGTTGCAGGAATGCGACGTGGCCGGCCAGTGGAAATCGTATTGTTCCCGCCTTGCATGCGGAATGCGGTGGCGTTGTCAATGTGGCCGGTAGCCTTGTGATGGCATGTGGCAGACGTGTGGTTGCGATGCGTGGTGAGACCGTGCGTCCAACAGTAGTAAAGTTTGCCACCTTCGACGGAGACTTGGTAGGCGGGAGAGGGCGCGGTGGTGGGCGCGCCGGTGGCCAGGGCACTGACGGGAGGGGGAGTGATGACACTTGCTTGGTGCGCGCCGTGGTAGCCGGCGTCGCTGGCAGTGAGGCGACGAATGCGTTCCTGATTTCCCATTTTGAATTCGGCCTTGAACAGGTCAAAGGTCCATTCGGCCGTGGGGCGAAGGCGGAATTTGTCGGTGGTGGACGCGAGGAGGCCAGTTTTCTCAATCATGGCCAAGGTTAAGGTAATGACCGTGATGTCAGGAATTGGTACGGCACCGAGACGAGCAACACGTTGAATGTTGGATATCTTCGACCATAAATCTTCGATTGGATCGTCAAGATTCCAAGGTTCGGAGAGGGCATCGCGATTGCGTTCCAACTCCTCTGGTGTCATGGTGCCATATTCGTTGCGGAGGTGCGTTAGCATAGCGAGGGGGGTGACATCACCAAAGCCAAAGTCGGGATCCTCTAACGCACTCAAAAATGAAGCGTTGACTGCAGTCAGGATCTGTGCAGTGAGCGCAGCGCGAAGATTGTTATATAGGGTAACGTCCGCAAGAGCATCCGCGTAGGTGCGAAGCGCAACGGATACCGATGCGGAAGTGCCGACGGCGGCGGGTGGTGGGCCAGGATGAACGGGAACGATAAACTCACTGCCGACGCGTGCGAGATACTCAGCATCGCTTAGGAGGATTGCCAGGTGCCCGTGGACACCACCACCTCGGGCAGATGGTACGGAACGTGCATTGGTGAATAATTGACGTTGCAATAATTGCAGTGTCGTGTTGGTAGGTTTACCAAGGATAGGCGTCAATGTCTCGAATGGAAAATTGAATTTTGTGGACGACGTCATGGTGGGAAGGGTGGAAAAATTCAACACCGAGAAGAAGGAACCCGAGCAGTATAGATGACCACTACGGAGGAGACCGGCGAGCGGGAGCGATGCCGGGGTTGATCGGTTTATGTAGCTCTGTTGAAGTGATTGTCGTTCAAAACGTTGAGCTACATAAATTATAAGCTAGATTTGGGTGGCTCTGGACTTGGGCATAATGACATGGTCATAATGCCTCTCCGGGTTCCCCGGGGATAATAACACTCTACTCTACCAATTCCCATTTCATGTCAAGCTCGGACTACTTGTGTACATTGTATGGTTCATCCGTTGACAGCAGGCAGGTGATGAGAAGCGGATGTT
This sequence comes from Fragilaria crotonensis, assembly GCA_022925895.1. Lineage (NCBI taxonomy): Eukaryota > Bacillariophyta > Fragilariophyceae > Fragilariales > Fragilariaceae > Fragilaria > Fragilaria crotonensis. The sequence goes on from JAKSYS010000046.1 coordinate 97,971, forward strand.
TCGGCAAGTGAGGGCTTTGCTTTCGTGGGTTCTCCCATTTGCTTTCCTTGTCATTCTTGTCGATATCAGGAACTTTGACTCCATGGTCCCCCAATACATGCCGTTTCAACTCATTATTGGCAAGAAAAATGCAGGCCTCTCTGTCGATGGATCGCTCACCTATCTATACCAAACTCATCTCGATAAGATTGGTTGGTTGAACCAACAATGCTCGCTTTGTCGCGCCATCATTCATGCCAACCAAACGGCATTTCCCTATTTGCAAGTTCCTCCAATACTTGAAGAATATCAGGAGCAATTCAACCCGCCTCTTCGCGATAAGACAAGAATCGCTATGCTACACGTCTGGAGTTCCTCTCAAATGTTGGCACCGCCATTCTTTCAGTATTGGGTGGCGTCGGCCTTGGCCAACGACCTTATCGCCGATTTCCTCATCTTCGTACCCGACAATGCTACGGCAGCACTCCTGCGACGTCTCATGCCTGATGATTCATCATTATTATCGACTACCGGTAGTAATATCCGATTGCACGTCGTGGGAGATTTGGCAGCTTTTTATCGTAATCGCTTAGGTCCTACGCTTGTTGAAACAATGAAGTTCAAGGAATCCGGGAAAAAGTTTGTGATTAAAGGAACAACGCTTTCGCGACTCAAGCCCATGCTTGGATATGTCTTTCAGGACTACATCCAAGACTACTCACATTGGGCATGGGCCGATCAGGATCTGATTTTGGGAAATTTGACCAAATTCCTAGCACGACCAATAGCCGAGGGATATCCCGTCATTTCGATGAGTGCCGTTGAACGTTCCAACGACGATGCTTGGTCGATGCACATTTGTACGAACGCAACAGCATTGGCAGGCCAATTAACAGTCTTTGCCAACACCGATGCAACTCGCAACTACTTTCGGCACGGGGATTTGAGTCAATTGCAACACATGTACGACGAAAAGAACTTCCCAGCAATGTTACAACAGATGGGGATCCGAATCGCCCATGTGTTTGTTCAAGTTACGGATCAATGGGGATTTCTCGATGGCTCCCGCTTCCATTGGTCGCCGCGGGGTTTGTTCAAGGTGGGAGCAGACGGAGGATGTTTTGAATACGAGGCAGGGCTAGTTCATGTAATGCAGGGAAAGCTCCTTGTACGACCTCCTGTCAAAAAACTTAGACCGACACGATCACGAACACATATTGCCGTGTCGGGAAAAATTCGAGGACGGGCACTCCGCATCAATGCTCACTCCGGGTCGGGGTTTGTCGTAGTCCCTCCTCATGTAAGCGAAGTCCGCGACAATTCACTTGAAAATACGATTTTCCCCGGTCCGTTTGTTTGGGAATCCCTCTCTGGATTTATGTTGAACTTTCCTGTCGCATCCTCGGCACCCTGGCAGCCGTACTATGGTGACGCTAATCACACTTCTGATATCTTGCGCATGTGCGATGAGAGAACGCAAGGATGAGCACTCGTTTGAACTCGACGATGTAGCCAGGGGAATCTTGAAACGATGATGGCAGTGTTGATCACACACGAGTTTGCCGTTATCCTTTGGCAACAACAGCAACAAGTCGCATCCTCGTGCTCCTCATTGGGCATGGTATGCTGGTTCATTACCTTTTCCAACCTTATTCAATGCTTTTCAGGCTCAGCATTTGGACATTGAGATTTTTCCATCCGTTACAAAACAAGCAAGAATTTATTGCAAAGGTGATTACTTCATTGGTGCCGGGATCTACTAGAAATAGTGGTTCAAGGAACGAGTTGTGATGGGGATAGTTGGTGTCACCACAGGCCAACAAGCCATCGCAGGGCGAATGCTTAGGCCTACAGTAGCGATTGGCGACAAACAGGACTAAAATCAATACCTTTCGAGTCAGGAGCCCCTTTTGAAAGATGTGTTATGCTTGACTAGGCGCCTGCTCCTGTTATTCTAGACTTCCTGAGTGCTTGTTCTCGTAACTTCTCCTCAGTTCAGGAACTATTATGCTTCCAAGTAGGCCCAGCCGCAAAAAGAGCAAATAAACTGAGAGGAAACTACCCTATTCTACTGTGTTGGAGTTAAGACGGCTAAGGACGGTACATCGCACTACCAGGTACCAGGTACGAGTACTACCAGTGGCTAGCTAGCTAGTAGTACTTAGTACTACTATTACGTAGCACCGTTTTCACAGTCATTCGTTTCAAGGTCATTTCTTCGATTTGGCCCATGAAGGCAACAGTGATGTGGCTGCACATGTATCCCTTGTCCTTTACTGTCAGGGAGGTGTGCACTGTTATTGTTCCTGCATGCTTAGTTGATAAACAATCAAATAAAGTTCAGATAAGAGTTTTCTCGCTATGTCCAATGAGACGGAGCATGAAAGCATCCTCAGAAATCCGGAAGTTTTTCACGATGATTCGTTTCTACCTGATTTGGAATTGGACATTATGACTTCACGTCCTGCGTCACATAGTGAAGGTGGATGCATGGATGTGGTGTTCCGGTACATACATGAATGTGATTTCTGTAAGGTTCTACCCACATTCTTGGTGTCCAATGCGTTTAGTTGTTCCATTACTGTAATGACGACGTGCCGCATCGTTCACAGAACGGGCCACACTGACGACACGAACACGGCAATCGACGATCAATTCGGTCTATGGTCTTACACGGATTCCAAGGGAGAATGCCAGTCATACGACTTTAAGAGTCCCACATCCATAGTATCACTCGGTGACCAATTGTTTCGCTCCGCTCGGGGGTTGGCCATTGCGGGAACCTGCTTGGGATTTTTCGCCATGGCAGGAATGTGGATGGGTGCTCTGCGAGAACACGTTGGTCGAAAGAAGTCAAGAACCAAACGAGCACGTTGGAAAGTTTGTGTCGCTGGTGGTCTAATACTGTGCTCCATCATTGAAGGCATGACGCTGCTGCTACTGCGCAGCGAGGCCTGTCACTCGACGACGACGACGACAACAGAGAACTCTTCTCGACTGACGTGTCGTTTGGGTGATGAAGGTTGGTGGGTGCTGGCAGGCACTCTTCAATACTTGGTGACAGGTTTTCTTGTACTTGGATGGCCCAACGCGTCCAAGAATTACACGCACTCGAGTCTGGCAGGCGACGAATCGGAGGAAGGTGAACATGAATATCCCGCCGAAGTTGCAGACGCGGACGCATTTTGGGATGGCTTTTGGAAAGGATTGGGATCGGAAGAAGTTGAATTGGGAAACATGCCGACGACACCGTACAGAGGCCATGTTGAGCAGGTGACAAATCTTGCTCGACATCCAACTCGGTCCATGCTACCTCAACAACAACAAGCGTCACAGTCATTGCGAGACTTGCTGCTGGCGTTCGACTCGGAGCTCGTGTCCTTTGAACCCATGAATCCCGACCATCATGACACGTCTGCAGTTGTTGCCGCAACAAAGCCGCCATTTGTTGAGCTTCCACCATCCCCTCGTGTCATCGAACCACCATCAGTGTCCCTCGAACGATTGCGACAACAATCCAAGATAGCGGCGCGTGCAGACGTTGTCGTCGCGGGTGTGGACCAAGGAGAAGACGCACCTTCATTATCATCACCATCATCAGCAGCAACATCATCCATGCCAGGTGTTGAATTTCGGTCAAGAGACAGTCTCAAGAGCGTGTTAAATGGCCTAGTTGTCCCGTCTGTCAACGGAAGGCGACAACAACAATCGAATAGTAATCCAAGCTGGCAAAACGTGCGCTCTAGTTGGCGTGTCCCAACGTCTGCCACACACGATCCGCCAAGAAGGAGTCTCAACTTTCTTCTGGACGCGTTCGATGATGATATCACATAACTTGTCGACTATAGTTGATACGCTACCTCGACTTGCATTATAGCGATGCGAATCAGTCTCGAAATTCGGAATTGTGATTCACAAAAGATGAAACTACGAGCCTAATACGAGTTCTGATTTATACACTGAAACACTCCAAGAGTCGAAAAATCTCCCACTACGGCTTTTGTCCTGTCAACCATCGACCCCATCGTCGGTACCACACATTACGTGCCTCGCGTTCTCGCTTCCGGCGTTCCAGAATCTCTTCGGGTCGCTCAATGCGTTTGGTATTGTCAAAGTCTGTTGTTCGGATTTTATTCAGCTTTTCAATCATGTCCGCATGCTCCTCATCCATGCGGGCCTGTCGATAGGATCTGTTTCATTTTTTGTAGAATTAAGAAGAAGAAAACGATCCGGAAATTTGTTAGAGTGTGACTTAAAAACAATGCATCCGCCACTCGAAAGCTGAATCATACAACTCAAGACCAACCAGCAGCTTCACAATCAGAACCATTACAACACCACCACCATGTACTAGGTGAAAGTTCTTCCTGGCCCCAGTACGTTTGTCACTGCTCCTGCAATGGTGATCACTTACTTGCTAACTTTGCCCTTGGATGCGTCATATTCTTTATTCTTGCCTTCAATTGAGTTTTTCAATACCCAAGCTGCCAAAAGAGAAAATATGACCAGTGGAAGACCAGCATGAAGAAAGAGTTGTCCAGCCGATGGAGTGTCATCCACGGCAGCGTTCTTCTTGATCTTTTTCAATTTGCCCGGCGATGGTGATGATGATGATGATGATGACACTGATGCAGCAGGAGATGTTGACGCTACTGTTGAAGTTGTATTCGATGAGAATGGCCTTAGTTGTAGCTGTTGGGAGAACCGAGGAAAGCATAATGGTCTCAGGAAGTATCGTGAGTGCGACACCCCGGCAACGTTACGAGCATGCCGTGACAACATCCTGGCCATTCAGCAATTTAGTAATAACAGGAAGGATGGAGAGTGAGAATGAGAATAGTAATAATTCTTTATCAAGTCATATACTGCGAGACGAAGGTTTATACTGTCGTCTCGATGATGATCGTGTTTGTGTTATGGTTGTGAAGGCACTCGGTGATGTTTTTTGCATACCGCATCCGCCTCTTGCGCGCATGAAAATCATGAACCGTGCGCCAGTATCTTCCAAGCTCCAAGTATCATATGATACAGCATATATGCATACAGCCGTGAAGGCTGAAATGAGTCAGCAGTCGCACGCTAGCTACCGGTAGGTAACAGGTACAGGTACTAGTACTGTACTAATATACTCGAGTCATCGTGCCAGGTACAAGTACTGTACCTTGTCTGTTCTACTACGCTAACGACGCTACCAGTACTAGAAGAGAAGTGACGGTATAGAGTCGACAGTAGACACCTCCGGGACAAGGTTGCAAGCATCATCTCACTACTCGATCAAGGTTATACATGCAACCAGGGAACTGCAAAAGGCCATCAATTGCATCCCTTGTTGCAACAGGATGGATCAACAGTGCATGTTAGCAGATCGCCTGGGCAATAGTCACCTTGAAAGGTGGTCAATGCCCCTAGTGGACACACCTCCACCAATGGGACTTCTCCACTCAGTCTCATTCAAAGCACCAACAGGGTCGTGAGGTTGGATAGCCGACCCAATTCGGTAGGGGAGCAACCCTGAAATGGTATTGTACGAAACGTCCAATCGCGTGAGTCGTTGCATTTCTCCAACGTGAGTTGGGAGGGTTCCCACCAAGCGATTCATGTTGAGATTCAACACTTCCAATTCTGTCAATTTACCGACTTCAGTCGGAATGGTGCCAGTCAAGGTGTCCGAGCTCAGTTGAAGAACATTCAGAGATTCCAGAGAACACAATTCGGTGGGGATTGTGCCCTTCAGGTAGGAACCATTCATTTTCAGAACTAGGAGGTTCGATACTAGTCGACCCAGTCGTTCCGATGGGATGGTACTATTGGAGAAGAGATTGTTCTCCAGATCAAGTACTTGAACGCGTTGCAACGCTCCCAGTTGCTTTGGGATGGCATTCGAAAGCTCATTCGAGCCGACCAATAGTACCACCAAATTACCACAGCGCTCAATCTCCGATGGGATTGCGCCCGTCAATGAATTTTTGTCCAGGTAAAGGTTGACCAAGCTAGACAGCCAGTTCCCCAATGGACATCGGGATGGTACCTTGCAAATTATTGGATGACATGTCCAAGCTCTGAAGCACTGTCAGTAAGCCAATTTCTGGCGGTAAAATTCCATCAAGCATGTTGCCATGCAGGTCCAGTGCAATGAGCGATGAGAGCATGCCAAGTTCGGAAGGAACTGTGTTGCCAATTGTTCCCAGCCAGAGACAAGCTCTGAAGGACTGGAAACAAACCAATTTCGGTCAGGAGCATTCCAGCGAGGTTGTTTTGCTCAAGATGCAGCTCGATCACATCAGAATTGCTGTTGCACGAGACACCCTGCCAAAAGCAATGCGATTGGTCTGACATCCAAAGATGCGATTTGAACCATGCCGGACCATCTGTGGCAAGGAATATAATGTAAAGCAAATAGAGGTTCTCCAGCTACCTGGTGGATTCCGTTCCTGTCACTCTCGCCGCCACGCAGATGAGTACCAAGTTCGCAGAATCACACGAATCTTTATCCATCTTCATGTCGGTCTTAAGCGTCTGATTGAAGGCTGCCTTCACTTCATTGTAACGGTCATGCGCGCATACAGGAAAATCAATGATTTGTCCCTCTATCATGCATTGACGTGAGATTTCATCCACGTTGCAAGGTTCCCGCACGTTGCTTGGAGGACTGGCTGGGTGGACTAAGCATAATGACAACAATCCAATAATGAGAGCAACCACGACAACCAGCCCGAGCACAATCCCCACTTTCAACTTCAAACAAGGACCCGTTAGAACATTTTTCCATAGCAGCCGGCGGGGGTTGTCTTGTTCGGCAACATGTGAGCTCATGTCTGTGGAATACCCAGGAAAGGCGCCTCGACTTCCTGGATCAACGTCATCTCCCTGCTTCAGTTTGCCAGAGCCTTGCTGGATCTGGTCCACCAAGCCTTGTTGGTAGCCTCCCACCTTGAGCTCAGCTACATCCTGTGAGATGCATTCCCGTACCTGAAATATGTTGTAACCGAGAATCACAATAACTGTAGGATGGTCCAGGCGCGGGCTGAGTTGGAATTGACAAGCTCTCTTCATAGCTACTGCTGGGGGCGATATTCGATGAGGTTGAAAATTTTCCCACGTTGCATCAGTCAAAGGAATTGACAAGCTAGAGTTATAAAACAGGTGTTCCGCAGCTGCTTTTTGTGGGTCCGCTTTGGTAGTCTCGAAATTGAAGCAAGCCAAGTTTGGATCAGTGAAAATTGGAGCGGGGGCGGAATGGTGACCCTGCCGCAAACTAGCCCAGCTCTCATCATTGACGATAGTACTAGGAGTAGGAGCAGAATTGTGACCCTTCCACCGTAGGTCGCGATGGGAGGCAATCAAATTTTCAATCGGCAGAGAACTGTTCGATGAGCTGCCACTCCGTGTGCGGCTTCTACTTCTGAACATATGATGGCTTACTCCGAGAAGCCCATCTCTCTTTGACCCGCTTCTGAGCGCTGTTTGAATCGAGGCAGAGGTTGCCACAAAAAAAACCTCAAATCTATTTTACGTGCTGCCGCTATGCCCATAACAAAAAAGACATTCGACTCGCACGGGTAGGCACTATACTGGGGAGTATAGCAGCCACCGAGGCAGAGGTTGCCACAGTATCGGACAGAGACGCTTCACCTTGCACATACTGACTCCAATTGACATGTTCACCCGCGAAGTCATCAAAAGGCAGGGACACGTCAGGAATCGATGTCAGACTGTCTTCTTATGCCAATCTACTGGATGAGTGCGTTTGATCAGATTCCTGAAGCGATCCATAGCTCTCCTAATGATGCAAGTCGGCGTCAGGTTCACCATCGTCTGTACTCTCCAGTTTCATAAACTTCTTGTGCTTCTCCTTCTTCTTCTTTTTCACTTTTGCCTTTTTTGGCAGTAAAGAACCCTCAAACGGTTTCTCAGATGCCTGGGTTGATGTCGAGCGGGCGGTTGGAAAGTTGTTTGAAACGCCTCATCAAGTGGAAATGTTGGTTTAAATGTTTCATCGTCTTTCGGAAAGATAACTCTGAATTCCTCATCCTCAAACTCCTCGCGTTCAGACGGAACTTTGAATCGATCCTGCAGATGTGTGTCAGCCGCCGCTGTGGGAGGATTGTTGAGAGCGCTGCCGAAATTGGTACCCAATCTCTCCAAGGACTTGGAAGCTATCAGAATGGCGTCTTTCAGACGAGCCGCCTGCGATTGATGGATGCGGCGTCTCGTAATTTCGCGAGGAGGTGTTGCACTGATCGATGGAATTAGTCCCGTTGCCGCGAAGACTCCCGTGTCGTCACTTGTTGGGGGAATACTAGTAAAGTCGAAGTTTATTCGGGGTTCTTGTTCAAGGTCCGGTTCTGGCAAGTCCATGGTCATCGCAGTTGCTGTCACAGTCGCTAATGGGAGTTCAACTTCACCATACATGGCTTGAAAGTCAGATGCGAACTTATTGTTGGTGTTGGTACTGCCGTCGGCGTTGCTCTGTGTCTTGTCGAACTGCAACTGGTACATGGCATGAGCTTGTTGTTGTTGCAGCGTGAAGGGGTCCAAATCATGACCAGATGAGCCCAGTATCATCCCAATAGTCTTATTGTCTCAATTTTAAATGCAATAATGTTTTTCCACACTTTGGCAAGAATCTGGTTCCTGCATCTTGTCGGTGGACATTTCGCGCAATGACACCATATGACAAAGAGCATAATTTTTCTATCACTCGTTCATTGCTTCTGTTGATTAGGCATTGGGTCTGTTAAACCATATAAAACTACTCAATATCTCTTGAATATCGAGGCACTTACACTATTTATGCTAAACGCAACACACAACAACATCCTTGCACAATCATCCACTGACTCAATATATCTATGCAACATGTTGCACATGTATTTATGTACCAGATACCAACTGGTGTATCTTCTTGACCGTAATGCGTCTGACAGTGTATTCGTTCGGTAGTACCGGTACTGTATTTGTAGTGCTTGGCGTTGCCGAACGCTCGACTTCGGTCTGTAAATCCGTCCGTACAGGGATTGACTGACGGACCTTCTTTTGTCGAGATCTATCGTACGAGAGCCCTTCAACATAGGATCCGGGTGTGTTCGCTTTCGTATCGTGCAGAGTCAGTGGTGTGGGTGGCGGTCTGCTACTACTAGGTCTACTAGAGGAGTGACCAAGTGACTGATGGTTGCGACTCGATGTGTACGATTCACGATGGGTTCCGGTATTGGTGTCAGCAATTGAGATTCCTACGTTTTATGTGAATACACATTTTGGATGTGTAATCGAAGCCTTTTCATCGAGCATCTTCCAGCACATGCAATAAGTAGTATGTCATAGGGTGGCCCACAATTTGAGTGGCGACGCGACACCACGTCAATACTCTGGAGTTAATTGGAAACTTAGGTGTGTTTTGTGATCGGCTGTATCAAGGTTACTCCTGCTACCAGGTACAAGTACTGCTTTGATCCGCATTACACGCAAACGATTTGATCATTGATCTGGTCCGCACTTGTACTCTTAACGGGATTGCGAAGCTACCTGTCGGAACTCGGAAGCGAAGCTGAAGCAATACGATATAGTATTACTCTAGCATCATGAGGCACTTCAACTGCATGATCCTCAGCCAGGTACTGGTGTTCATTGTGCTATGTGGAATCACGAACGTCAAGGCCTTCACGACGACGACAACAGACTCAAAAATCAAACAACAACTGTGGCAACTGCACCAACAACAGCGACATCAACGCCTCCCAACTCCGAGTACTTCCCTGTTTCTCAACAAAAACAGCGGCGATGACGACACCGCCACGAAGGACACGAACGATATCCTCAACATCGCTGACATTCAAGCCGAAGCTGAAGATGCTCTTCAGGCTGCCAACCTGTTCCTCGACGATCAACAACGTCAACAACAACTCACCTCTACTTCATCATCCGGCAGCGACGATGGCACCATCGACACTGCCATTGGCGGCTTCGCCGCCGGAGTCGCGTTGGGAGGGATCGTTGCGACACAGATTCCGGATGATGTCGTGCCCACAGCTCTTCCTCCCTTGATCTTGGGGACGCTCTTTGGAGGTGCTTCCTACGCCGGCGTCACGTCCTCCACGGCCGAAACGGCCTCCTTGCTCAAACGCACCCTGGGACGAGCCACCCGCGCCATTCGGACGGCGGCGATCAACGCTGCAACCGCGGCTGTGGCTGCTGTGGTCGAACGAATTCAGGCCATTCCAGGACAAATCACGGGATATGCCAAGTCAAAGGTTGACGAGTCTGTCGAGTACGTACAGTCGATTCCAGATCGAGTCACCAAGGCGGCGCAAGAAAAGGTAGAGGAGACGGCAGAGGAAATCGCAAAGATTCCGGGCAAGGCTGTGGCGTATGCCGAACAGCAAGTGGAGAATTTGGTGGAGGAGGTCAAGGCCACTCCTGGTAGAGTTGTTACGGCCACGACAGAAGCGATCGAAGATGCAGTGGAGAAGACCGAAAAGGCTATTGAAGATGCAGTGGAGAAGACGAAGGAGGCCATCGAGGAGGCTGTGGATGAAGCGGTTGCCCTTCCGGGGAAGAAAATTGCCGAGCTTCAAGAGTCCGTCAACAAGCTTGTGGGAGTGGACGAAACGCCCGTCAGACGCGATCCTGTACCACCCAAGGCACCCCCAATCCAAGCCAAGGCGGAGCGTTCATTTGCCATTCCAAAGATCGAGCTTCCCAAGCCAGAACCTCCAAAGGTTCAACCACCCAAGACTCCTCCCCCACCACCAAAGGAGGTTGTCCCTGCGTTCAGTTTGCCGAAGGTAGACTTTCCGAAGGTTGAACTTCCCAAGGCAGATATTCCAAAGTTGGAGATCCCGCAACCTCCCAAGACTCCTCCGCCTCCCAAGCAGGACAACTTTGTTTTTAGCGAAATGTCCCTCAAGCAGTTTGTCGAAAAGAACAAACCAGTTGCATCGGAAGTTGACAATCGCCGAGCTGACGAAGAGAAGGAGAAGAAGCAGCGCGCTGCTGCAGCTGCTGCTGCCGAAAAGACTCGCGAGGAACGTGCCGCTAGACAGAAAGAAGAGGCGCAAAAGGCAGCACAAGCGCAAAAGGAGGCTACCGCCATTTTGCGCGAAAAGCAACGCAAAGAAGAGTCGATCCGAGCTGCTGAGGCAGAGGCTCAACGTCGGAAGCAAGAAGAATTGCGTGCCGCCAAGGCGGCCGAGGCTGAAGCTCGTCGTCGCGAGCAAGCTGAGGCAAAGAAGGCTGCTGCCATTGCGGCAGCAGAGAAACAGCGCCAGGCGGAGGCTGCCGCGGAGGAGCGACGCCGTGAACAAGAACGCAGGCAGCAGAGTTCCGCTCCCGACAGACGTCAGCAAGCCGAGGCTAAAAAGGCGGCCGAAGAGGCTGCGTTGGCTCAGCGTCGTCGACAAGAAGAAGAACGCGCCGCCAAGGCTGCTGAGGCGGAGGCACGTCGTCGCGAGCAGGCCGAGGCAAAGAAAGCGGCGGAGGTTGCTGCGTTGGCACAACGTCGTCAGCAAGAACAAGAGCGTGCGGCGAAGGCTGCTGAAGCAGAAGCGCGTCGTCGTGAGCAAGCTGAGGCAAAGAAGGCTGCTGCCATTGCTGCAGCTGAGCGGCAGCGTCAAAAAGAGGCAGAGCGCGAGGCTAAGGCTCAGGAAGCTGCCGAGAAGCGTCGTCAGCAGGAGGAGGAGCGACAAAGATTTGCCGAGGAACGTAAGGCTGCGAAAGAAGCTGCGGCTCTGGAGAAGCAAAGGTTGGCTGACGAGCGCAAAGCCACTCAACTTGCGGCAGCTGAGGCCAAACGTCAAGAACAATCTAGGCAAAAGCCCTCGAAGACACTTCCTATTACTAAACCAGCGACGAAGACTCCAGTCCAGATACTGGCAAGAGCTCCGCGGGGTGTCCCAACCATTCTGGACTGGAAAGTGAGGCGAGACGGTACGTCTGTTTTACTGTGTTGCAGTTTTCTGCGTTCTCTCGGGCTAACACTTATTTCTTTTTGTAGGAGGCATTACCGGCAAGATTTACGGGTCGCCAAACTTTAATGAGGGCGAGCGCATTGAGACGTCTGAGATTGTTTCAGATGCGATTATGAATGGTGTCATCGTCAAAACTAGCTCTGGGAGTCGTTATTTTTTGAGCGACGATGCGTCTATCAAGCAAGCCAATCGTCAGGCGGCGTTGAAAGATATGGCGTCGGCCAAACCAGGTGCAACAATCACATTAACTCGGTTGGAGCGCGAACGCCAGGCAAAGGTCGCTCAAGAGGCCTTGGAGCAGGCGAAGCCAAGGGCCACGATCTCACTCTTTGGCATGTGGTCTGGCGACGATGAGGAGCCAATGCCTATCAAGACACCGACTGTCAAAACGGCAACCGCGACGGCATCTCCCGTGAGAAAAGCACCTCGAGGTGTTCCAACCATAAATAAGTGGAAGCAAAACAGAGACGGATCCGTCACAGGCTTGATTACGGGATCCCCCAACTTCTCCGAGAACGAACGAATCACTACCAGCCCAATTGTGTCAGGTGCTGTCAGTCCCGGCAGTGTCGTCAGGACGGGATCTGGGAGCCAATATTTCTTGGGGTAGATTGTATGTTGATTTAGGATTTTAGAAGCAGCGTCAGACTGATACATTAAATATAACATCCTAGATTCGGAGGAGTAGATTTACACTAATTTTGTATACTTTTGATCGGATCCAACAGTGGCTCTTGACAACCTGTAGAACCACAGCTGACGAACACTACAGCATCGTGCTTGATCAACCACTCTCCGTCGGGCAGCCTGGAAATATCCACTGCAGAAAAGTTGGCAATTCCGACCACGACCAACGACCCATTTTTTGACACAAAGTAGGGAAGCGGTGGATCAATTAGAAGGGTTTGGAAAAGACGATTTGCAAACTTACATTTGTTGAACGTCTTGTTGCCTCTAGCGCCCTCAGCAGGAGTAAAACAGAAGAACCAATTCAGAGACTCGAGGTCGTCGACTGTAATGATTGTCCTACCGATCTCCCTGAATAGAAGTCTATACGAAATCTTGTAAGATGCATTGGGGTATCCATGTAGCTGACAGTTGTACCGGGAAAAATATTTGAAATCTCGGTCGCAGCATTCTTTCCACTGATTCTTTGTTTCGATGAATCTTTTCATATGACTGCAAGTAAGTTCCAATCTACATGTGTCTTGCGCATCACAGAAGAGCATTGTGTGCTGTAAAACATCGTCAGGGATGGAGAGGAGCTGCATCGACGGGGCCATGCTCAGGAACGTCCGAAGTGGGCCTCTCGCATATTTTTTTTCAGGAATGTGTTCTTCCGCTTCTCATATTGTGACTTCAGACTTCACTTGAACATGAGTACGTCGCACTCCCTTCATCCCAACCCTGATGTGTGACCCTTTATACGAGTACTCCATAGAAAAGGTTAGCTCTCGAGGAACTCTTCCTCGAGTACAAGTACAAGTACAAGTACAAGTACCAGTACCCCATGACTCGTTACAAATCCCTCACGGTAAGTACTACGGTAGGTGCGACTGGTTAGTGCAACAATGGTGGGAAACTGGAGTTGCGGAGAATCCAGTGCAACTTGTACTTGTACCTGGTATGCATACCAGGTACAAGTACAGAATACATAGACATACAACTCCATATTGTTGGGTATTCTGCCGTCGTAGACGTCACAGGTCATTGTGTCACCGAGACTCGGCCGTCTCGGCGTCTCGGCTCTCGGCGTTCGGTGTTCGGTGTTCGGCGCTCGGCTTTATTTTGTGATTTTGTGCCATGGGCTCGTTGCGAAGTGACCTCGGCGAGGTGACTCGGGGAGGTGTGGTGAGGATACATATGTCTGTGCCGTCGTATGTCACAAACGTTGCATCGTCAAGTGCGACGGACTTCAGGAGTGCAGGATACAGGATACCACACATACCGCTACTCCATGTGACAATTTTGCACTTCACTCCTTCTCTGCGCGCTCGGTGAAGTGCCTCGGCGAACTGGGATCTTCTTTGGATTTATTCCCCAAGAACAAGATCAACATCTGCGCTCCGATGTCGACGCTACATATAGGGAAAGCCAGAAGTTACGGATGCCTCAGGTTAAGCGATGCTTCGATCTTGGGATTTCCTTCAAGTATGCGATCCGCGATCAAATCACACGATCCCGATCACTAATCTTGGTATCTTCTACTCGGAGAAGAAACTCTCGAAATCATCATTCTTTTTCGCACACAAAAATACAACATTCAATATTCACAACCCGTGATAACCACCCACCGTACAAGATGAACGCCTTTCTTTTTCTCATTTCCATGATGATCCTTTCGTTGATCCACTTCCCCGTCGCCGACGCCAAGGTTCGTGGTGTTCGAGTTAACACTGATGCCACCGATGAATCTCGCCAGCTCAAGAAGAACGGAGGTAAAGACAAGTCGATTTACTACGCTCCCTTTATGCCGCAGGGAGAAGAGAAGGTCTTCACGGTCACAACTCCTCTTTACGAGTCCTTTGATTCGGAGACTGGGGAGTTTGACGGCGTGGTTGGTACGTATTTCTTGGTTGTTGTAGTCTACAACTACGACGACAAAGACTCGGATGGTTATGTTCCTATCAACGACGCCAAGATTACTCTGGCCTTTGACAATGGAAGTTTCATCATTTCTGACGGAATCTTTGGTTCCGATCCTGCTTACACGGATTATGCCATTAGCGGTGGTATCGGCAAGTATGCTGATGCTCGTGGTGTGATGGCCATTGGGGTTGAAAATGGTGCGGTCGCTTTTTCGTTTTAAGCACATCTCCTCCTCCTCTAGGTTGACGTGGAAAAACAACATGCAATCTTAAATCAGATAGCGCCCGCTTTATAGATGCGAAGATGCTTCCACGGCCATAATATTTGTATGTAGTACACATTTAACATCCAGTTTCTGTCCAGCAAAGGGAACGAGCGCGGTTGAGCTGGGCTGAAGGCCCCTCGAATAATGAATCGGGGCTCGTTCGGTAAAGAGTAACATGAATTGAAAATCCTGACTCATATGCCTTTTAAACAGCAAGAAATGCAGTCCATGTTGTGCGACGTGCGTCAGCAGAAGACGTAGCCCCAGTTATTGAATTCGCCTTTCCGTCCAGGACCGAAGCTCACCATCGCCACATTGTCATTCGTGATCAACCACTCCCCGTTTGATAGTCTCGACACTGCATGAGGAGGGGAAGTGGGCAATGCGCAACAGTGGAGAGTCATCGTCCACGAAGTAGGGAAGTGGCGGATACTCGTCGAGGATCAAACAGCCGTCCTCGAACTTGCATTCGACCAGTGTCTCTTTGCCTTTTCCACCCGCAGCTGGTGTGAAATTGAAGTACCAACTCAGAGACTCCAGGTCTTCGGGTGTGATTTGCGTCCTTCGAACTTCCGTGAAGATTTGTCGGTACGAAACTTTGTAGGATGCATTGGGATATCCATGCTTTGCACAGTTGTACCGGGGTGTGGGAAACGGATATCGCCCGGAGGAGATACTCGTTGGACGCTGGAGTGCGAAAGGAAGGAAGTAACTTGGTAGCTCTTTCGTGGACGAAAGTGCTTGTTCTTTTATGTATATTGTGAGCTACTAATTAATCTAGCTCTATAAAGTTGAAGCCAACCTTGACACTTGTCGTGTTGCGTTTGCAGAAGGCGTTCTTTCGCAAGGGAAGGTTAGTTAGGTGATGGCGCATCAACAAGTAGATAGTTAGGTGATGTGCCATCACCGCGTTGCGACAAACACTCGAAAGAGAGGAAAGCTCTCTTTCATGAGAATAAACGCTGGTGCCAGAAGAACGTGGACCGAACGACGGTAGCACAGTCCAGTGCGATGGTGAGCCGGTCCGGTACCAACACACCACACTCCCCTCCGTTCAAAGGCACCACCGCGTGTCACCAACCGAAGATGGCACGGCGGAACTTTTCAAATGGCTCCTGCGCAAGGGGTTTCGTGTATAAGTCAGCCTGCTGGTCCAGGGTGGAGATGGGATGGATTGTCACCAACCCTTTTCTCACATGCTCCCGGAAATGATGATATTTCACGTTCAAGTGCTTGGTTCGAGGTCGCATCTTAGGAACACGAGCCAATTCCAAAGCACCTGAGTTATCCTCAAAAACACGGCAGTGCACTTGAGCGACGGTGGCGATGTTTGGAATGCCCTGAACCGTTGCTTCCTCCAATAGGTACATCAATGAGGTCACGTCGCGCAGTGCCGTGGACAAGGCAATGTACTCGGCTTCGGTGGTGCTCAGAGCTACCTCAGTTTGCAGCTTTGACTGCCAAATGATGGGACACCCAGCGTACTTGATCACGTATCCTGTTCGGGACTTGGCGGTTGTGGGATCATCTTCTGCGGTATCCTGGTCCCAATTTCCACAAAAATCGGCGTCAACGTAACACTCAAACGAATTGTGATTTGGGTCAATGATCACACCCTGTCCTTTGTACCCATGAGGTATCGACCGATTCGCTTGATGGCTTCACCATGGGAGCCTCGCGGGTCCGAACAGAAACGAGCACATTGATGCACTGGGTAAGAGATGTCCCCTCGCGTCGACTTTTCCAGGAAGTTCAATTTGCCGACGACTGATCGATACAACCATGTCTCCTGAAATGTGTCTCCAGAGATATCTCGCTGCAGGATTTTGGAAGCGAGGGCGGGAGTCTTTTTGGTCTTGGAATTCTCCTTGAAACCCAAATCGTCAAGAATCTGTTGGATCAAGTGTGGCTGCGTTAGTGTAAAACGTCCATCGACGGTTTGCTGGATTTTCACGCCCAAGTAATCATCTAGAGTACCCTCGTCGGTTATGTTGTACTGGGTCGCGCAGGCAGGGTCGCTCTGTAACGACTTGATTAACGCGTCAATTGCGTCGGCGTCGGGTCCTGCAAAAATTCCATCGTCGACATATAGCAAGAAGACAGTTTTACCGTGGTAGTACACGCAGTGGTCCACCGTGGATTGGATATACCCGCGTTCGAGGAGTCCGTTATGGATATGTTGGTTCCATACCCTGCCAGCTTGCCTTGTCCCATAGATGTTCTTGATTAGTTTCAAAGCATGTGTCTTTCTGCTCCCAGCGTGCTCGAAACCGCGTGGAATCTCCATGTACATCTCGCACTCTACGTCTGCCTGAGGGTAGGCGAGGACAAAGTCAATCTGTCGAGTGTGGAAATTGTTGAGGACAGACAAGATGAGGTAAAGTCTGATGGATGTCCAATTCACCACTGGGGCATAAGTCTCCCAGAAGTTCACACCTTGGGTTTGTTTTCCACCGTGCACAGTAAGGCGTGCCTTCCACTTGTATATCTCTCTCGTGTCGATACGACGTTTGCGTTTCATGGACCATACTGACGGAAGCACTGGCACTCCACCCGGGATGTCTTTGCGGTCGATGAGTTCCCAATGACCGTTGGTCTCGTGTGCCTGGACTTCTTCAAGCATGGCCGTCTGGAACTTGGGCCAATCAGGTTCGCGCTGCGCTTCATGTAAGTACATGGTATCGGGATCCGCAGTTGCTGCAAAACTGATCGGATCTGCCATATCTTGCTGGATTTGGTACTCAGCAATATCATAGTACGCGTCAAGTACATCGACCTTGTGAGCCGCGAAGGCTGCGTCTTCAATGAGGCGCCTTGGGGCGGTTCCTGTTCGTGCTGACCTTCTGACGGGGTCTGGCCCTTGACCCTGTTGCTGACCGGCCGGAATTCCCTCAGGAGGGCGAACTGGACGTGCTTGCACTTGAGGTGTCCCAAACTCGCGAGCCTCGTCAAAAACGTCGTCGTCGCCATCATCCGAGACTGCGTCGGACGACGCGACTGAGTGCCAGTCGTCTCCTCCCTCAGAGTCTCCCTCAGAGGCGGTGTTGGCATCGTTTCCTTGCGTTGAAGGTTCTTGGGGAGCTCCCTCAGAAACATTGTCGGATGCCACGGCTCCCTCACGTCTTCCGGCGTGGCGAAGGATGGGAGGAGAGAATGTGGAGGACGGGAACCCAAGACGTTGTTGCCATTTTGATGGATAAGGCATTGACAGGACGGGAGTGCCGGGATCCTGATGCGTTACGGTCTCGAAGAACTCGTCTGCATGAATGTGGAACTGTGCCGAGACCATGCCTGTCGTGAGTGACAAGACAAGCGAGACAGAACGAGCATGGTTTGGGCTGAGTCCCAGATAGATACCACACCTTGCCCTCTCATCCCATTTCGGACCCTTCTTGTCCGATTGCATCCTTTCATTTAGAACGTAGACCGGGCAACCAAATGGGTGCAAGTGATTTATGTTCGGGAGGACGCGGGACCGACTGAACAAAGCCATTGGAGAGAGTCCGTCGCGGATGGGCGTACAATTGTGCGCCTCGTTTGCCAGGCGGATCGCAAATGGCCACAAGCATGGTTCGATAGCATCTGGCCAATGATGCTTGGCATGGACAAGCATCGTACGACCACGGTCTTGGAGGTCTCGAATGCGGCGCTCGGCGATTCCATTCTGGAAATGGGCGTTGACGCCGCAATGAGTGACGCGTTGGCCGAGCTTGCGGGCGTGTGACATGAAGAGGTTCTCTGCGAAGCGGCCGTTGTCTCCGTGGTAGTGTTGAATCATGACTCCCACGTTGCGTGCGAAGAGCTCGAAGGCCTCTTTCGCGAGTACAGTGTGTGCAGCATCGGTTGAGGGCTGCACGTACACGAACGTGAATCTTGTGTGGTGGTCTACAAAGACGGTGACGCTATTGTAGCGTTGCGTTGTGGGAGTTCCCTTCACTTGGGCAACGAGCCCCATGGTTGAGCTCTCGAGTTGATCAACCGAGACGCACTGTCCGGGGGAGGTGCTGGGCGCAAGCGATGACACCGGTCCCTTGTCTCTCCACGCACGCTTGCTTGCCTTCCCAAAGAGGCACGCCGAGCATTTTGGGACTGTGCATTTGGCGAGGCGATGGGGGATGACGTGCGTTCGTGCCATCGCTTGTAGCTGTACGAAAGGGAGGTGCGCGAGCTTGTGATGGAGCCTGAGCAACTCATGTTGGGGGTTGGCGAGTTCCCCGTCAGAGTAGGTTGTGTACGGGACGGAGTCCATTTGCTTTGCATTGCCTCCTGGCGGGAGTAGACTGCCAGGGGCGAACTCAAAAGGAAAAGGTTCGTCCCTATACGTGACCTTGTCATCTGGGGTTGCCCATATGCCATCGTCGAGCCACGCTTCATCGTCGGAATCGAGGGAGTTGGATGGCCTGAGCTTGGCGGGGAAACAGATTGGATTGTCGGGCAAGGCCAGTGCGGCCATGCTCAAGAATTTGTCGCTGCGGCGGAAACCAGGGGCTGACCATAAGAAACCAACGCCCGACGAATTGGTTGTCAAAGGTATAGTGCGCTGAGCCTGCTGCTGGGCCCAAAACAGGATCATGTGATCGCTGTAAGTGGCCAACCACGTTCCGTTTGGTGACGGATGATGATCATTTACTTCGCGAGCAAGATGCTGGGGTGACAGCAAACAAAAGGAAGGGCCGGACAGAAAAGGGTGTTAGGGATGTCGATCTCGTGAGCCTTGCCCGTGTCGTCAAGCCAATTCCAGCGAACTGTCCCTTCCAATTTGATGTCTCCTTTCCCAAGGCCTCTGACTTGCTTGGACACGATGCGAGGTGTGCCGATAAAATGTTTGCGGTTGTTGGTCATACATCGGGAGGCCCCATTGTCAACCAAGATCTTGAACGAATCAGAGTCGAAGGTTGCCACAAACGCAATGTTCCCGTTGCTTTTAGAACAAGAATCCGCGAAAGTGGTAGCGGGAATGATGTCGCATACCTCCTTCGGTGGGTCACTTAGCTCGCCCATAGCGGTAGTGTAGGTACCGTAACTCAATAGGGACGGGTAAGATACATAGCCATCGTCATCCTCGTCAAGGAGTGCGGCCATTGCGGCAGACATGGTGAGCCGCTGCGTAGATCCCGTGCTGGACCCTGCCGCACTACCTGTCACTGGAGGTGGAGTGACGGTAGGTGCTCGGGTCACTGGCGCGGTGCCAGGTGCTGGCCCACTGGAGCCCTGCCCAGTACCGGTACCGTCACGTTTCTTCTTGAGGAAACAGTCTTCAAGTTTGTGTTGTCCCCATTTCTTGTGGGTTTCACAGTATAACCATTCTTTTCCACTCACGGTTTTCGTGTTCTTGCCGTCAACTGGGGGGACGAGTTTCCATGCTGCCACAGGATGTCCACCTTCCTTCTTCTTGTTTCCTTCGAGGCGGGCCGTGAGAGCAAGAATCTGCTCCTCCTCGGTGGAGGGTTTGTTGTAGGTTCCCTCTTGAAGGAGGGTTTGGTACGACCGCTGGGCCGCGATCATGAGAGTCTTGAGATCGAGGGCAAGTTCGCCTCGCTCGAACTTCCTCTTGTGCTCTTTGATGTCTTGGATGAAATCGCGATCCTTACACTGGAGGTAAGCGCGCATGACATGCATGAAGAGGTCCGAGGACTCCTCGCCTCCTTGCTTCAATTTCCTCTGGAGGTCCTGGACATGCTTGTTGAAGGTGAGGACGTCATAATCAAGCGCCTTGATTTTGTCTTCCAACTGAGTCATGCGCTCGCGAATGAAGAAGTTGGTGGACGCATTTTCGACTTCGCAGTCGAGGAGAAGTACTTTGATAAGCATGGGTGCGCTTGGAGTGGTTCCTTGGAGGTAAGAGTATTGAGAGTCGCGGAGAGCTTGAGCTCCCTTTGACGTCAACGAATTCAAGATGCAGGTCACCATCATGTGGTTGTCCTGTGCCATGCGGTTGGACCTGTCAACGTAGTTTGTGGTTGCTCTGATAACGTCCTCCAACTTGAGCATGCGGTTGCTTGTGATCAAGTGCTGCTGCACATCGTTGGAATCGGTGATCAGGAGGAGGTTGCCCCAACCGAATTCGTCGGAGCGCAAGGCTAGCTCGTCGAGCATGATGCGCAAGGTTGCAACCGTGCCGTCGTGTTTCGTAGCGAGCGCAGCGGTGGCGCTCGCGTAGAGCTTGGCATCCTTGGTGGTGGTGTAATCGTAGAGGTCGGTGACGGCCTTGGATGGATTGAGTGCGAAGACGGTTGCTGGGACTCCGCCGGCGGGCCTGTGGCTGCCATTGTTGATGGCAAAGTTGAGGGATGCTCAGGTGTGTTGAGGGATGCTCAACTGGGTCGCTTCGAGTGTTGCTCGAGACGAGAGTGTGTTGGTTGGCAAGTGTTGCGATCGGGACGTTTGACGGAACCGATACAGGACTACTTGCGCAGAGGAAGCGTGTGGGAAACGGATATCGCCCGGAGGAGATACTCGTTGGACGCTGGAGTGCGAAAGGAAGGAAGTAACTTGGTAGCTCTTTCGTGGACGAAAGTGCTTGTTCTTTTATGTATATTGTGAGCTACTAATTAATCTAGCTCTATAAAGTTGAAGCCAACCTTGACACTTGTCGTGTTGCGTTTGCAGAAGGCGTTCTTTCGCAAGGGAAGGTTAGTTAGGTGATGGCGCATCAACAAGTAGATAGTTAGGTGATGTGCCATCACCGCGTTGCGACAAACACTCGAAAGAGAGGAAAGCTCTCTTTCATGAGAATAAACGCTGGTGCCAGAAGAACGTGGACCGAACGACGGTAGCACAGTCCAGTGCGATGGTGAGCCGGTCCGGTACCAACACACCACACGGGGTAATAACTCAAAATCTCGATCACATAATCTCTTCCATTGATTGGTTTTATCAATTATTTTTCGCATGCAGCTGCAAGTACTTTCGGTTTGCACATGTCTTCAGCATCGAAGAAAAGCATTACGATTGCAAAACATCGTCAGGTTATAAGCATTGGAATCTGGAATTCAAAATATATTTTCGTGCATACTGATACTTCGAAATATGTTTTCCAGTACTCTGGACATTGGACATGTAGTTTCTACTGCAAAATTTGTACCACGGAATCTGGAATTCAAAATAATTGTTCCAGTATTTCTAGACAGATCGAACAAACTGGATATGGCATTAACGGAGTACTTGTACATAAAATTGTTGTCCGTTCTACACAACGAATCGTACCACGTTATACAATATACATTTCTGGACACAGTGTAAAAAAGTTTTCATGTAGATTTCTACTGCAAAATTTGTACCATGTACTTTTCTACCGCAAATGCTACGTCAGTACGTGGATTAAAAAATAACTATAAACGATTACTTTCGTAAAAACAGTACGACAATATCTGAGTTATTTTAGGTATATATAATAATGCGCACGTATACAGGTGCAGTTCGATAGGTCTACTCCGAGTATAACATACGACAGCCAATCGCAACATATGGTAGTCTACCGGTACTGCGTGATCTGAGAATGAACAATTTACACGTAACCCGAGTACTGGTACTATGCCAAAAAAAAAACAGAACATCTATTTTACGTGTTGCCGCGGTGCCTATGATTGGAGACACTCGACCTGCACGGTCAGACACAGCCCCCGGAAGGGTGCGGCCAACTTTGTTTTCACTTGCTAAAACTACGAGTAGACTATATAGAAGAAGAGAGTGGTTAGTGGTTAGGTCTATTCTCATCTGAAAGGTCAGTTCCAGAGTTCATTGGCATTATTGGCGCGCATGCTGTTGTCGACTGCGGTGAGTCAGCTGCCCTTGCGGCACAGCCACATCTGAATCAGCTCGTTAGTGCGAGTGACGCTACGTCTGGAACCATTAAAATACCTATAGAGTAGTAGTTCCGGTCAGGTGGACGGTGTTGATTGCTCTGTATTCGAATTGGCTGGGCACGAGCATGCCTGCGCTAAGAAGCTCGCTTCAAGTACTAGAAGAAAGTATCAATCCCCCTCATCACGTCAAGAACTTGAGATAGCAATTGACGGAGTACGGAGTAAATAAGCTCGCTGTACGAACTTGAGCTAGTAATTGACGGAGTACGGAGTAAATAAGCTCGCAGTACGAATGAAAGTACATATAACTAAATTCAGAAGTATTCCAGTTCGCAAATCATATTTTGAACAAGACACGAACACGCAAACAAAGATGTGTGTTCTGCATTGTACAATGTCGAGTCGCGGGGTCGTAGATCAGGATCTCAGAGAGTTGGTTTCTCAGTAGGTCGTCGCCTCGGATTATGTTAAGGCTCTCTCGAAGTGGGTTTCTCAGTAGGTCGTCGCGTCTGATTGAGTGTAGGATCTGTGGCAGTGGGTTTCTCGGTAGGTCGTCGCGTCGAATCGAGTGTAGGATCTGTGGCAGTGGGTTTCTCGGTAGGTCGTCGCGTCGGATTGAGTGTAGGATCTGTGGCAGTGGGTTTCTCGGTAGGTCGTCGCGTCGGATTGAGTGTAGGATCTGTGGCAGTGGGTTTCTCGGTAGGTCGTCGCGTCGGATTGAGTGTAGGATCTGTGGCAGTGGGTTTCTCGGTAGGTCCTGTGGCGTGGGTTTGAGGTAGGACCTGTGGCAGTGGGTTTCGGTAGGTCGTCGCGTCGGATTGAGTGTAGGATCTGTGGCAGTGGGTTTCGGTAGGTCGTCGCGTCGGATTGAGTGTAGGATCTGTGGCAGTGGGTTTCGGTAGGTCGTCGCGTCGGATTGAGTGTAGGATCTGTGGCAGTGGGTTTCGGTAGGTCGTCGCGTCGGATTGATTGTAGGATCTGTGGCAGTGGGTTTCTCGGTAGGTCGTCGCGTCGGATTGAGTGTAGGATCTGTGGCAGTGGGCTTCTCGGTAGGTCGTTGCGTCGGATTGAGTGTAGGATCTGTGGCAGTGGGTTTCAGTAGGTCGTCGCGTCGGATTGAGTGTAGGATCTGTGGCAGTGGGTTTCTCGGTAGGTCGTTGCGTCGGATTGAGTGTAGGATCTGTGGCAGTGGGTTTCGGTAGGTCGTCGCGTCGAATCGAATGTAGGATCTGTGGCAGTGGGTTTCTCGGTAGGTCGTCGCGTCGAATCGAGTGTAGGATCTGTGGCAGTGGGTTTCGGTAGGTCGTCGCGTCTGATTGAGTGTAGGATCTGTGGCAGTGGGTTTCGGTAGGTCGTCGCGTCGGATTGAGTGTAGGATCTGTGGCAGTGGGTTTCAGTAGGTCGTCGCGTCGGATCGAGTGTAGGATCTGTGGCAGTGGGTTTCTCGGTAGGACCTGTGGCAGTGGGTTTCTCGGTAGGATCTGTGGCAGTGGGTTTCTCGGTAGGACCTGTGGCAGTGGGTTTCTCGGTAGGACTTGTGGCAGTGGGTTTCTCGGTAGGTCGTTGCGTCGGATTGAGTGTAGGATCTGTGGCAGTGGGTTTCTCGGTAGGTCGTCGCGTCGGATTGAGTGTAGGACCTGTGGCAGTGGGTTTCTCGGTAGGACCTGTGGCAGTGGGTTTCTCGGTAGGTCGTTGCGTCGGATTGAGTGTAGGATCTGTGGCAGTGGGCTTCTCGGTAGGTCGTCGCGTCGGATTGAGTGTAGGATCTGTGGCAGTGGGTTTCTCAGTAGGTCGTCGCGTCGGATTGAGTGTAGGATCTGTGGCAGTGGGCTTCTCGGTAGGTCGTCGCGTCGGATTGAGTGTAGGATCTGTGGCAGTGGGTTTCTCGGTAGGTCGTCGCGTCGGATTGAGTGTAGGATCTGTGGCAGTGGGTTTCTCGGTAGGTCGTTGCGTCGGATTGAGTGTAGGATCTGTGGCAGTGGGTTTCTCAGTAGGTCGTCGCGTCGGATTGCGTGTAGGATCTGTGGCAGTGGGTTTCTCGGTAGGTCGTTGCGTCGGATTGAGTGTAGGATCTGTGGCAGTGGGTTTCTCGGTAGGTCGTCGCGTCGAATCGAATGTAGGATCTGTGGCAGTGGGTTTCTCGGTAGGTCGTCGCGTCGAATCGAGTGTAGGATCTGTGGCAGTGGGTTTCTCGGTAGGTCGTCGCGTCGGATTGAGTGTAGGATCTGTGGCAGTGGGTTTCTCGGTAGGTCGTTGCGTCGGATTGAGTGTAGGATCTGTGGCAGTGGGTTTCTCGGTAGGTCGTCGCGTCGGATTGAGTGTAGGATCTGTGGCAGTGGGTTTCTCGGTAGGACCTGTGGCAGTGGGTTTCTCGGTAGGTCGTCGCGTCGGATTGAGTGTAGGATCTGTGGCAGTGGGTTTCTCGGTAGGTCGTCGCGTCGAATCGAGTGTAGGATCTGTGGCAGTGGGTTTCTCGGTAGGTCGTCGCGTCGGAATGAGTGTAGGATCTGTGGCAGTGGGTTTCTCGGTAGGTCGTCGCGTCGGATTGAGTGTAGGATCTGTGGCAGTGGGTGTCTCGGTAGGTCGTCGCGTCGGATTGAGTGTAGGACCTGTGGCAGTGGGTTTCTCGGTAGGTCGTCGCGTCGGATTGAGTGTAGGATCTGTGGCAGTGGGTTTCTCAGTAGGTCGTCGCGTCGAATCGAGTGTAGGATCTGTGGCAGTGGGTTTCTCGGTAGGACCTGTGGCAGTGGGTTTCTCAGTAGGTCGTCGCGTCGAATCGAGTGTAGGATCTGTGGCAGTGGGTTTCTCGGTAGGACCTGTGGCAGTGGGTTTCTCAGTAGGTCGTCGCGTCGGATTGAGTGTAGGATCTGTGGCAGTGGGTTTCTCGGTAGGTCGTTGCGTCGGATTGAGTGTAGGATCTGTGGCAGTGGGTTTCTCGGTAGGTCGTCGCGTCGAATCGAGTGTAGGATCTGTGGCAGTGGGTTTTTCGGTAGGTCGTCGCGTCGAATTGAGTGTAGGATCTGTGGCAGTGGGTTTCTCAGTAGGTCGTCGCGTCGAATTGAGTGTAGGACTGGCCGCTCTCACAGGAGCACCAGTTGGGGAAGTACCATCGGGCTCACAGGCGCAGGCACCAATGATAGATGGATAGATTGCACAGTCTTCTGATGGAAGCTCACCGTTCAGGCCAGCCGTTTGCAAGTCTCCACAAGCGATCGGGTCAAGACCTGGAAATGCGAAGATTGCATCAGGTGCTGTAACGCTCTTGCCATCTCCGCAAACGGAGCACCCTTGTCCATTCGCAACAACGAAGAATACGGCAAGGAAAAGAGTTCCTCTGAAGGACATCGTAATGTTTCAAAATCAACCTTGGTAATTGTTTCGAGGGAATGTGCTACGGAGAGAAGCATGTCAATTTTGCGAGTTGTTGCCCCAAATCTGGCTGTCCATGAAAGCAGAGATTCGCAGAGATTCGCAAAGATTCGTGAATTTGTGCAAAGATGAATGAATCCTCGGACCTCGAACTCAACCTCCTGCCGTGAAACGTCAGAGGTGAAATGTGAAATAGAGTGGAGCGATCCTAATTTCACAAAACACATTTTACATGTGATTCCTGATGGTTGTGTATGTTTAATTGCTGTATTAAACCCGCGGTATAATACCGCTGTATTATACTCCTACCATCCTTTTTTCCCTTGTATTTTAAATTGTACAATTGAAACACCCATTAGGGTTAAGGGTTTATTGTGACACTGACGTTTTGGGTGCGATTGTCTTCAGAAGAAGGCTGTTCCTTGTGAAATTGCATCTTCCCGCAAAGATTCTGCCTATCGTTGTGTTTGTTTAATTGCTGTTTAAAACACCCTGTTTTAAACAGCTGTTTAAAACAACTTTTTTTTTTCAAAAAAACAATTTGTTTAATTGAAATCGTTGTTAGGGTTGAGGGTTATGCGTCATGACGCTGCGATCTTGATCCTCTACTATATCGTAATCATCTGGTTTGTTGCTTGTTTGCGTGAAATCCATACCAAAAACTACACAACCAAATCTTTCATCCGTCATCTGTCACATGAGAAACCATACGAAACCATGACGAGACCAAGGGATGCCATATGGGGGAACTTCGGAGATCACTTTCTTCCACTTGCTGCGGGAGACGACGATGCTGCGAGCCAAAAGACTAAGTATTGCAAGTGCAATGCTTGCAATGAACCAATCATTGCAGCTTGTACCCGGCTCAAAGATCACTGGGCGAGGTGCAAGAAGCGGCCAAGAGCCATTGGACAACTCGACGCAGGGTTCAAGCCTATTTCAAAGAAGAAGTACAAGTCCTCGTCCTCCTCAACCTCAAGCATCAGCAACTACCAATCATCATCAACATCTCGTGTGTCCAATATACTTTTGTCACAAGAAGGTGCCTTCTCTCCATCAGCTGGCGGCACTGTTGACACTAGTAGTCCTATGCAGAGCGAACTCCATGTCATCGTCAAGCTTCTTTTCTGGAGGTCGTCAGCATTTTGATTTTCTTAAGCCAGGAGAATCAGAGAAGCTGAATGTTTTGTTCGCTCGTGCAATTCATCGAACGGCCACGCCGTATAGCGCATTTGAACATCCAGCATGGAAAGATTTCTTTCGAGCCCTGCGAAGCTCTTACCAGATACCTTGTCGCACGGCAATCGGCGGTAGCCTTATGAGGAACGAGTATGTTGAAACAATGAATGAAGTTCTTGTTGCTCTTGGTAAGCATCCATTGATTTGTTTTACTCTCGATGGTGCAACAAATCTTCAAGGTAAGCAAGTCATAAATATGATGGCTTGCGTGCCTAAGGCATACTTTTTGGAACATTTTACTATGGAACTGCGGAGAGAGAGCGCAGCAAATCTACTTGAGAAATTACTGGATTGTAAGCTTCGGTTGTTGTCCTCCATACGAAAGCCGGCTCCGGGTTGTACTCTCTCAAGGGATGCAGTTGCTGACATGATTCCTCACGACGAGGGTGATGATGTTGTAAATGTTGGCCTTCACGTTGCTGCCACTGGTGCCACTAACAATAATCAGAGAACACTGCCACCTATACTGTGCTCCAGGAATGAGCACTTCATCAACCCCCCGATGTTCACCCTATGCAGTGACTCGCCAAGTGTTATGTCAAAGCTTCGCCGAGACTGCCTTGAAAGTAACGAGTTTATGTTTGCGTATGGATGTGCACCTCACGCTATCCACAACCTCTGCATGGATCTTGTTAAACACTTTGCAGGCGTGAAACAAGCATTGAAAGAAGTAGTGTTTATGGTAAAGGCGCTCAAGTCTTCGCATCTCCTTCTTCAGTTATTCGACAAGCTTTGCATTGAGAAGTACAAGACAACATATGTGCTCATCCTTTTCACGAAGACTCGATGGGGAACAGTCTACTACACAGCTCAACGAGCCACTGCGGTCAAGGCAGCATGCGCTTCTCTTCCTGGGGAGATCTTAAACTCCGACCTTGACATCGACATGAGCGAAGATCTGAAGCAACTTGTTACAGATCCAGCGTATTGGAAGCGTGTGGCGTCCATGGAAGCCCTTTTCAAGACCATTGCGTCATGTTTGACGTACCTGGAAGGCGATGAGGCAACATTCTCAGCAGTGTATGCATCGTTCATTGCAATCAAATACCATTTGAGAAAGCTTGATGTTAGTGTGAGGGAGGGCTTGCATTTGACTGAAGCCGACATCAATCGTATGATGACGCTGACTCACCACCGTCTCTCAACAATCTACACAGAAGCTCATGCTCTTGCTTTTGCTACTGATCCTCTTTTTGACGACATGCGAACAAGAATCGCTGACGAGTTAGGTGAAGATTTCTTACAACTTGGAAAAGGTTCTATCATTTCACAATCGAAGGTTGCTCTCACTCGACTTTCCAAAGGTGATGAGAGCCAACGTCGAAAGATGTTCAGCGAGTTTGGTACCTATGTCCGAACCTCCAAGGATAACAACGGCGATTTCGAGGACTCAGAAATGAAACCATCTGAACTGTGGACTCTCTGCGATGATTCCGAGTACGGTTCGATCAAGCACCTGCTCTGTGCTGTGCATAGAAATCCTGCAGGAGCAAGCGGAGGCGAACGAAACCACAAGGCTGCAAAGTATGTTCATCGTGCATTGAGGGTGCGGTTGGGCCAGGCAAACATCGAGAGAGGTACTGCTATCCTCTTCAACGCGAAGCAGCTCAACCGCCAACTGGCTGTGACACGAGATTCAAAATTCTGCAAATGGATGGCGCAGCTTGGATGTAATCCTACTCTTGCTGCTGCTGAAGAGGAGATTATATCAGTCCCTGATGAGGGTGATGACATCTTTGGCTCTGAGGAGGAGAACGGAAACTTCGACGAGGAGTTCAATCAAGTTGACGTGTCTGGCGGAGTTGATAACATTGCTGATTGTGAGCTATTTCCTGTCGAGGATTATGAGATTGCTGACGAGCGGCTTGACAACAATGCTCCCGCAGTACCACAAGTTGCTGCTGTCCCTCTTTAATGTTTTTTAAGTTATATGCATTCACTTTCAATCTTCTTGCATGCGATGCTTGTATTCCTCCGTCTGTGAATCGGTGAATGGGACAAGGAGTCAACAACAGGAGGAGCACTGGGTACGGTACACTGGTGCTGTTTAAAACAAAGCTGTTTAAAACTGTTTTAAACAATATAAAACAATTTCAAAATCTGAAATTGTTTAAAACACAACGATAATTCTGCCGCGTAGATCAATAGGGCACACATATAACTGACTCGATGCGAATCTGAAATGCGAAACAAAAGTGCTATCTGGTCGAAGTTCGGTGCGGTGTACAAGCCTCCTGGCGGTGTCGATGGCGATGATGGCAACAAATCAAAGTACTGTAAGTGCTCAGCTTGTGAAGAGCCCGTTATTGCAGCTTCTGGTCGTTTGAGGGATCATTGGGAGAAGTGCAAGAAGCGTCCGCGAGCAATAGGACTACTGGACGCCGGGTTTCAACCATCACGAAAGAAGGCACCAGCGAAGAAGCCCCGACATGACAATGACTTGTCACCAGAAGGTACTGCATGCTCCTCCTCTGCCAGAAGCACGTGGTCTAACATGACAAAAGCGCAGTTGGGCTTGGGGACCTTCTCTCCATCCGGCGACACTGTAGGCGATTCATCCTTCTTCTCCGGTGGTCGCCAACACTTTGATTCTCTCAAGGCGGGTGAAGCACAGAAACTAAACAAGTTGTTCTCACGTGCAATACATCGCACTGCTATGCCTTATTCTGCATTCGAGCATCCAGCTTGGAAGCACTTTTTCCGTTCGCTGCGAGGGTGCTATCAGTTGCCAACTCGATCGCAGATTGGTGGTGAGCTCATGGTACATGAATACACGGAAACTATGAATGAAGTCCTTCTCTCCCTTGCCAAACAACAGCTTATATGCTTCACACTTGATGGTGCCACAAATTTGCAAGGTAAGCAGATCATCAATATGATGGCATGCATACCAAAGGCCTTCTTTCTGGAACACTTCACAATGGTTCTTCGTCGGGAGAGCGCTGCAAATCTGCTCGAGAAACTGCTCGATTGTAAGCTACGACTCCTTGGTTCGATTCGTATGCCAGCTCCAGGTTTTTCCCTCTCCCGTGATATTGTTGTGATTGGTGAGGGTGATGATGTTGTTCCGCATGAGGTCTGCGCGACAAGGAACGAATACTTCCTGAATCCGCCAATGTTCACGTTCTGCAGTGACTCTCCGAGTGTGATGTTGAAACTACGAAAGGACTGCCTTGAGTTAAAAGAATTTGTCTTTGCGTAGCTACGGTTGTGCTCCGCATTCTATTCACAACCTCTGCATGGATCTCATCAAGCATTTTCATGGAGTGACACATGTTCTTAAACAAATCTTGTTCATGGTGAAGTCACTGAAATCGTCGCATCTGTTGCTGCAATTGTTTGATAAGCTGTGTATGGAGAAATACAAGAAGACATATATCCTCATTCTATTCACGAAGACTCGATGGGGGACAGTGTACTATGCCGCACAACGTGCAAGCCTTGTCAAGACTGCCTGTGCATCTTTGCCTGGAGAAATAATGAATTCTGATCTCGACATCGACATGACAGACAAGCTGAAGACGCTTGTAACTGATCCAACATATTGGAAGGGTGTTGCAGCCTTCGAAGTTCTATTTCGGACTATCAGTTCTTGTCTGGCCTACCTTGAAGGTGATGAGGCGACGTTCTCAGCTGTGTACGCTTGCTTTGTTGCTATCAAGTACCATCTAAAGAAGCTGGATGCGACTGTCAAGGAAAGCCTGAGTCTCAATGATGATGATATTGATAAAATGATAACACTTACTCACCATCGCCTCTCAACGATCTATACAGAGGCACATGCACTTGCCTTTGCAACGGATCCGATGTTCACTGAAATGCGTACCAGGATTGCGGCCGAATTCGGTGAAGAGTTCCTTCAACTCGGAAAGCCTGCGATCATTCAACAAGCCAAGACTGCTCTCACTCGTCTTGCTTCCGGCAATGATGATCTTCGTCGAAAGATGTTCAGCGAGTTCGCTACCTACATCACAAGATACAAGGATGGTGACGCTGCTGTTTCAAGTCATGATGAGAAGGGCTTTGATGACTTTGAGGACACAATGATGAAGCCTGCGGAACTCTGGACGCTGTGCGATGATGCGGACTATGGCAACATCAAGCATCTTCTCTCGGCACTTCATCGAAATCCAGCTGGAGCAAGTGGGGGCGAGCGAAATCACAAGTCTGCAAAGCATGTTCACAGTCGCATACGTGCTCGTTTGGGCACTGCAAGGGTTGAATCTGGGACTGCCATTCATTTCAACGCCAAGCAGCTCATCCGTCAAATGACTACAACAAGAGACACTCGGTTCTGCAAGTGGCTTCGACATCTCGGTGCCGCATTTCGCTGCTGCTGAAGATGTGGACACTGATGTTGATGCTGAAGAACAACAAGTAGAGGAGGATGAGATGGAGCACGGCACAGAGAGCAATGATGTTGATGAATTCAATCAGCTCGACTTGACCGGAGGCGTCGATGCAATTACTGATGAGGACCTCTTTGTGCAGACGAGGGACGAGGATGAGTAGATGGTGCTAGTAGTGAAAGTGATTGTCTCTAGTACTACTAATCCTACACCGTAACTTTCATCAGCAAGAAAGCAATAGTAGCAACTCTAGAATCCCGTATGAGTCTCGCCATCATGGTTGGCATAGCACGCACGAGATCATAAAGGAAGCAATACTCCGAGTATGACATTATGATGCCTGAAAATTGTACTTTTACTCTACTTGTTCTTTACTCTACTACCTAGTAGACTACTTGACACCGTACGGTAGTGCTGTATTATACCATGTGGTATAATACGGTATAATACAGCCCCCCTCTGAATTATTTGTTTAATACACAACGATATTCCTGACACATGCAATTTTTCCTGTGTATCGATATTTTTTTGTGTTTTGTGTCACGATGTCATCCTAATAACGAATGAAACCTGATACGCATTCTGGGTTGTGTGTAATGTACTTGTAGGCCGTCCTAATGAACACTGAAATCAAATTGTGCATTCGTCTTCCGACTTAGACATACGACCATCAAGTCAAATGTTTCACCATGTCATCGTGTCAGTTCATCACCTTGATCCTCATGTATTGACGTGCCGAGAAGTTGAAGAGACGTCGCCGCCTCTGTCCCTTCAAGACGCCGTCCCTTCTCATTCGGAATCGTGAACGACGATCATGTCGACGAGCGACATATGGTGCAACGGCATCATCATCGTCGTCGTTGCTTCCCATCAAGATCGTGCCTCCAGCTGGTTTGGCCTCACCTCCACATCATACTTCCATTCGGTTGCCATGAACAACAAAAAATACCATACACCGATCTATGCTCAAGGTGCCCCCTCATCACGATGTCACAAAGACAAGGAATTGGTTTCACTCCGCATGAAGTCCATTTCCTCTTGGCTTCTTCAGTACTGGTTCGAAAAGAAGATGCCTGCTGGTGTTCGTCAAGAAGAAGATGGGACAATGAATTCTTTGATGTATGAAACGACGAACTTATGCATACTCCTCATCGAGAAAAAATTTAATCTCCTATGTTTTTATTGTAGACAAATGGATGTAGCACAACATTTGCAAAAGGATCTGTCATATGTTTTCTTCTGTAGAATTGAGTAGAGATGCGATGAGCATTTTGCGTGACCTCGCACAAAATGTATTCCCGGCATTGGCGGAGGTCAAACAAATTTGTGTCTTTCTTGATTAAAGATGGGTTACACATTTTGGCGCGCACACATGTTATATTTGTGTTTGGTCAGTTGAGAAATGTGTTTTGTGTTATTAGGATCGCTCCAGTGCTTGTGGATCTCTTGGATGATCTTACTCATCTTCTAATCATACTATGGCAGGTTTCATGCTCAACCCTCCTAGCGAATAGTTCGGTATATTTTATACACTCCATACAAAATCCTAGAGTAGAATTCCGCCAAATAATTCTGCAATCTTTCCGCAAATCGTATCCATAATCATTCATGGTTGATCATTGCACTCCTCAACTCAGAATGCACAAAGCCATTGTCAAAGTCAAGGACACATCTGTGCCCTTTGAAGGCTTTACTCACCCTCTCAATATCGGAGTATGACAGGAGCTCCTGCTTTATGTGTGAAGGCATTCTGGCAGCAGGAGATGTTCTGTCGGTGTTGGAAGCTGCATTCGAATCTTCATGTTCTGCTGCTGCTCGCTTCTGCTGCTCCTGATAAAGGTGGTGGTAAGTACAAATATATGCACGTGCACGTGAAGCAAACTTCTGAATCCTTTGCTTTGTCAGCACATTCAAAGGGCAGGTGCAGTCTTTACCAGTTGTTTAAAATTGTCGCGTCCTCGCTTCCGAGACAGCGGCATGCGTCGTAATATGCTTTGAATGTGCCCAGCTGTATTCGATACCTTCGCCAGCAAGCTCAGCGTGAAACTTGGGTGTCAGAAGTACCGTTACTCAAGCTGTGTTCCGAGATACTGCAGCGCCGTTTCCTCTTCTTTGAAATCTCTGCAGTTGCCAAGTAGGCTGCGAAGTGAGTAATGGAAGTCAACTTCGCCCGTGATTGAATCCTTTGCCCTTCCAAAGTGTATTTTTCTAACGATGCTCGTTCTATTAGCCCTCGCTCTCCGAGGACTTGCAAGAGACCTTTGGGTTTCCCTCCCATCCAGGTGTGACTTGTTCCTTGCGATCATGTAACTCAATTTGGTTGTTGCGAGCAAAATCTTGAAGTTCTTTTTGGAATAGCCTCGTTGCTGCTGAAGAGTAACACCTTTAGCATGCAATGCTTCAAGAAGCAGCTTTTGGATCTCTCGACAAGTCTGATCTTGCCTGTTGGTCGGTCATGTTGTTGCATGGCTTGTTGCTCTGGAGACAGGTACCATGGCCCTTTATCTTTGGCTGCGAACGTCATTGATTGAATGTCCGCAACACGCAGCTCAGGTAAGTGTGGACCAAGATATCCTTCTTCTGCCATAATTGTCGTGTCTCTCATCAATGGCTGTGCTCCTCCGTAGGATTTTGACATATGCTGCGCGCTGAGGGCTTGATCGCGTTTGCGAGCATGACCTTGACTGTGATCAAGAGGAAGACCAGATCAAATTCGGGATAGAGGACTTGTAAACAATCCACGACATCTTCCAGTTGGAGACTCATGTAGAAAGAATTCCAGTATCCTTCATTGTTGGCCCCAATGAAAAGGTATTTAACAAACGGTGACTCTGTCAATGCCACTTTGTTGATTGTGCCTAGTATTTCCATGGCTGCGTGTGTATCAGTGTAAGTAGCTCTGCTTTGTTGTCGATGTGTTAATCCTCGCTAACTCATCCTCCGTTAAAGGTCTTCCAAACCCAAACTCTCGCGAGACGAACGCAGATAACATATATCCATCGCCTTCCGACTTCGGAAGAAGGGGACGCTGTCCCTTTGGTCCTATCCAAGTCTTTGCTCCTAGGAGATATTGGGCGAATACCGAATGCAACAATCTGTTCTTTTGCATCAGGAAAGTTTCGAGTAATCGCGGCAGTGGTCGCTTCCCACACTGGACGTAGGCATTTGGGTGAAGCATTCGAGCTTCATGTAGATTATATTCCACTCTGCAATGGTCCTATAGAATGCTGCTTGTTGCATTCCAAGATCATTCAAGGGAACAGGCTTCCTTACAACAATCCTGCCAAGTCCATTGGTTCATTTTTTGTAGTGCAAGTTGATATGCCAGACACAAAAATGATGCTCGTTGCTGAATCTCGAAGATTTCAATCTTCGAACAGAAATTATCAGGATCTCCGCCCTTCACCACACCACGCCAGCTGTCTTCGCCTTATGAACTGCCTGTAGTGCTGCAATGCGACGTTCAAGCGTCTCCTGAGGACTTTCGTCCAAAGTCATTGTATCAACGAGAGTAGTACTGTTGCTGCCAACGCCGACGCTGCCTTTGCCAACGCCTCTACAATTGGTCCTCTGCTGCTGAACAACTGACAAGCCTCTGGACTTGCAGGCCAATACGAGCATGAACTGCTGGCAACCGCTTCTAATCTTTGACGCTTTTTTGGGACTCTTCCTCATCTTCATTGGCATCACCATCAGCCCCGACACTTGTTCCAAACACTGTACTAGAATCGACGGTAGCAGGTCGTCCCCTTGTTGAGGGAATTGCAAGAGCACTTGAGGCGATTTTGAGCACCCTATCCTTCCAAGCTCCATTCAGTGGCGATGGATACATCACCTGCTTCAACTCTTGAGTTAAAACGTAGTAGTGACGGTGCTGGAAGGTGACTCGGAACATGCCAGTAAGGTTTGACCCATCAAACCTCAACATTGCCGATCCGTAACAGCTGGATTTGGCAAACGCTGCATTGAATTGGCGGACACTAAAGATAAGGCCTTCATCAATGTGTCTTCCACCCAAGTTTCTGCAGGGAGCCAAGAATTCAACAATCTGGGTCCGTACGTGATGTCAGAACGAATCAACATGACAGCCCTGATAACAACAGCATAAATTCTCGTGTCAGCCATCGAGATAAACAACCCAGCCAACACAGCTCGTTACTTGGGAGTATTTTGAAGGCTTCTGTTTGTGCTGGGTAGTTTAAAAAGAGTGCATCTGTTGCAAACAACGGCATGCAATATCATTGTGGAAACCTCGCTTTCAGCACGAGTTTTCTAAACGTGTCGTCACAGGCGCAATAATTCTTCCATTATGTAGAATCTATACTACGGCCTGCGCCAGGTTTCTCAGTTGCGAAACCTGCCATACCGGTAGTACGAGTGCCCTTGGTTCGCGAATGCTGTTCCGTATCCAGATTCCATATTGCCGGTTGGACTCCATGTTGGAAATTGCGGGATTCGTAGCTCTCCCGCCACGGCGGCTGTTTGACGCTACGGTCTCGAAGTATGGTTACTAATGATAGTACTAGCGGTAGCCGGAAACCTGGGCTTGGATGCGTCGCCTCCTAAAGATTGTATAAAATAGATCCAAGTAACTCACGTCGCCGATCGGATGGTAAGACCTTTGTCAATAAATCTGCCAAATTTGTCGCCGTGTCTTCCTTATGCACTTCCATGACACCTGCCGCTGCCGCTTCTCTTACCGCATGATAATTGACCGCATTATGCTTTTTCGTCAGAACGGACTCAGGAACACTGGCATTCTTCACAACACCTTGATTGTCGCAAAAGACTTGTGCCGGTCCCTCTAAAGGCACTCCAAACATCCTAAGCTTGTACCTCATAGCAATAATCATGTCCCGGGCAGTTCTTAACGCAACGAACTCACTCCCGAACGTTGAAGTTTCAACTGTATTCTGTCGTCGACTTAACCATAGGATGGGTGAGTTTTGAACAAATAAAAGAATTCCTGTATGGCTTCGGCGCGTCACAACATTTCCAGCATGATTCGCATCCACAAAGGTATAGATATTTACCGGGTGACCGAGCGGTTCTGGCATCTTTGGTGGCAACAGTTCCTCTGCGTCGCTGTAGAAAGGGGTCCAGTCCGGCTTAGCGGTAGTGATGGTATGAGGTAACGGGTCAGTCGGATCAAAAATAATACTTGATTTCTCATGTTTGCTGAGGTAGGCGAATATGTGATATACAGCTTCAAGATGCCCGACACGCGGCAAAGCCAAGTGTTGCGAAAGCAATGCAACTTCTGTATACATATCAATGCGACCCAATTCCACCGCCCAACGCAGTACCCCAATCAGTTGAGAAAACCTTGCTGCCTCGTCGTCATCGCATTCATCGGACATGTCAACCTCAGGTCTGTATGAAGAGTTAGAGAACGGAGACTTCGCTGTGGATTTTAACGCACGACCTTCGTCTTTCAATAGTTGTTTCACGTTTCGAACAGCGTTCTTCACGTAAGTATAAGCAGAAAGGGACCAGTATTCACGTCCAGAAGTATCGCCAGGGCGCGTGAGTCGTCGCACGTCAGCGCCCAAGTATCTCGTTGGCGGTCCGATACTATCCGGGTTCAAGTCATAGCTCGCTTGTATTCGTTTTAAATGTGTGTCAGTATCGTGTGATATAATCAAGACGTCATCGACATAGACAAGAATATACTCATAGTACTTAAAACCATCGGGTTTTGCGTTGGCACGTCGGTAAACATCTGGGTCCGCTACAGTCGGGACAAAACCCATTTCCAATATGGTTGAGTTGAACATTGATCGCCAAGCAGCACCACTTGACTTCAAACCGTATAATGCTCTGACAACCTTAATTACCGTTCCCTGCCGTGATCCAAACTCAGGTCCCGCTACAAACCAGATCTTTTCTCTGCACGGTGCATTGAGGTAGGCGTTCCCGACGTCACAGGCCGTAATATCAAGATCATTCAATGCTGCGATGAGGAATGCAAGTCGAACACTATCCCTGCTAACAACACTCGAATAGGTAATACTCGGTGGTGGTTCAGTCATGTGTCCTCCGGCAACAAAACGTGCTTTTCTCGTAAGGTCCATCTTCACGTCGAATATCATGTGGCACTTAATCTCCTGAAAACCCACATACTTATCCGGATCATTTCGTACTTGTTCGGGTGTTACCTGATCGTCATATTCAAACGCAACCATAACTTTCTTCATTTCTTTCTGTATTGCCTGCCACCAAAAATCAGTCCCCGTCTCCTTGTCGATTTGAAGCGCCTCTTGAACCGAATGTGGAAGGCGTATCCCATACTTGTAATTCGTTTTCCAATACCTACGTTTGACTTTTGCAATAATCCGATTCCGAGTTCTCAAAGTGTTTGAAACCCACCATTTGAAGGCTGGCTCCTCTTGCAAGCGATTAGCAACGGCATATTCGGCAAGCTGTATTGGATTCGAATCCTTGAGGTGCTTCAACGCAACCCAATCGGATGTACCGTCGCGCCACTGACATAATAACTGCCAGCCTTTGGTTGTTGTCTTTGGAATTCTTCGTCCACGCTTGGTAGTCGTATATCCGTTAGTAATGTGAATAGCTGTCTTGTCACGCCTGTGATCCGTTATCTCTTGGAGGACAGCCTGTCGTCGCCCTCGTCGTCGCACTGGGCAAAAATGTTCTCCGCTATCACGTTGGCAGTGTAGCGATATACTGTACCATCTCCAAGTTCGCAATCATATGCTCGAGTATCCATTAAAGGGTTAGGATGTTGCTTACCAATGGGATTACCGTCGTTGTCTCTCGCTCGTTTCACAACTTTCGCCGGAACTGTTTCACCATTATCGTTGACAAAGAATTCGGCACCAAGGTACTTATCAAAACTCTCAAATTCGGTGTCATCAGCTTCGAGCTTATCATGCTGCAACATGTCCCCGTATTCTGCATCTGGCGGAATAGAATTGGGATCACGAGGGGGTTCGTCCCCGTCATCGTCGTCTTGGAGGTAAAAGGCGTGATCGGGTGAGGAAACAGTGAAGTTATCGTCATTAAGACGATCAGCAAGGTTAGAATCAAAAGTTCGAACACGTGCTTGCATCTCGTCAGTCGCCATATCAGCAACCGTGATGTGCTGGACGGTTGAGCGAGCAATGACCTTGCCAGATTCGGTCAAAATCCAATAAGTCATGTCGCTTCCGACGCGATGGGAAATACCAAGCCAGTGTCCGATGCATGCCTGCTCATCGGTCATATCCATTTTCCGTTGGTTCCAATACCAAACTCGCTCAAAGAAATCAAAATCGAGCCACTCGGAAATATCAACGGTATGTCCAGTAACGCGCTCCAAACCTGGTCGGTGGTCTGCACCACGCGCGAGAAGGGATTGGATTTCTGCAATATAGACCAGTCCATAGTCCCACAGTCGAGATGGGATTTGGTTGGAGCGCATACGAGCTTTCCATTTGGTTTTAACTTCGCGGATCTCGGCTTCCGCGCGATGATTCTGAGTGATGCCACGGCCCTTCTCGGCCATCCGTAATTTGATGTGCATGCGACGAATTAACTTCATTACTTCAGTATTCTTACCGGTTTGCTCGGTTGCGAGGTCACATACGAGCGTATCAGGGATCCCAACGTCATCGATGAATTCGGTTAATGCAGCCGCAATATTCGCGCTCGCTTTCGTCTCCATAGGGAAAACGCGAGTAAAGGTGCCATTGGTGATTAATTGGGCACACGTATGTCCCGCGAGCGATTTAACCTTGGAGAAGAGGGTATCCATATAAAAGGTATCATTCAAGCGACGGCGGTTTAGATTTAGATGATCCACACGATACCTGCGATTGAGAGGATGCATGGCCTGTCGAATGCCCCGCTGCGTTGTGGCCTTAAGGGTTTTCTGCGCCGTCTCGATTCCGCATCGAAACCGTTTAGCCACCGTTTCCGCATTGACACGTGAATGTCGGTCCTTTGAGCCGAGAAAAGAAAGGGTCGCGCTATCGGGGTCACGGTGTGCAGTCGCAATACGTACCGCCCCTACCATTTTGGTGATCATCGTGGCATCATGGAAGACTGACATGTCGGAATCGCAGCAGTGGCAATGCTTACCGTTTGGGCATCGAGGAATATTTTCAAGTGCGCATACTTCACGTAGCGTTCTGTGCTCAAGGTCAGTGCTCTCGGCGATGCGCACACCTCGAATATGTACCTCCGCCGGGTTCCACGGCGAATCCAAAGTCATCTCTACCACACGGCAGTTGTCTAACTCCCACCGTGTGGGCACATGGGATGCGAAGAAAACTGTCGTTCCAACGATCTCAAAAGGAATCACGAAATCGTCGCCAGTAATCCCAAAGACACGGTCGTAGTCAGTCGGGTCATCAGAGACTGCCAGCCCACCATGTCTCATCTGATTTGGGTTAATCAAACTCATGTGCATTTTCTTACCGTACCAAAGAACCTGATTAAACCGCAGAATTAAAGTTTCCCCAGTGTGAGAATCTGTATAGGCAGTCGAGGCATTTACTATTGGGACATCTGTCATGGGCTTGTAGTCGTTGGAATAAGGGGTGACATCACAATACTCGCCAGTGAATTCGTCGATCATAAAGTTTGGTCCAGCGACACATGTGTCCGCATGTGAGTCGAGTTCACACCTGGCTGAGTCCCCTGGAATAACGTCGTTAGTATAAGTGGAACCAATTGCATGGACAACTCTATGTCTGTTTGACGAAACGACAGTCGATACATTACCTGGCCCCAACACCTGTGAATCTTCTGGTGTTGGGGTTTCCAGTCAGTCGCTTCGTCGTGGACCAAAACGGCCACCAGATTGACCGCCACGAGTAGAGGTAGAAGCCTGCGAAGCAATTGTGGAGGTGGATGTATCGAACTCAACTATCTCCGTCGTGTTCGTAGCCGATACGTTTCGAGTGCTGGCTGAAGCGGCATTGGTGGATTGGTTCGAGTCGTTTCGACCTTGTGACCCGCGAGCTCCACGGCCACCACGCCCACCACTACGATTGTCGTTTCGGCCTCCATACCGTCCACTGAGGTATTCACGTCGTTGCGTGACGTAAGTATGACCGCCACAAGCCCGAAGTTTTTCCCATTCATCTGAGGTAAAGTTTCGAGAAATATCAGTCACGTCGACGCCATTCATTATGACCCGCATACGACCACCGTCTCGACCGCCACCACGGCCCCCTCTACCGCCACGACCGCGTGCACGACCACGGCCACTGCGGTTGCCAGCACGTGACTCCACTGCACCAATACGACGCTTCTGTCTGTTAGCCTCAACACTTGCAAAGCGAGAGGAAATGGTGCGGGAGAGGGTCAAGCATGCACCATCGAAGTCAGATAAGAAACTATTTCGTACGATCCCAATTGTCGTCTGCACTTGAATATCATCATTCTGTATGCCTTTGAGAAGATGGGTCACTTTCTGAGCTTCCCATAAGGCCTGTCCCGCATCCTCAAGCTCCTTGAAGGCTTCGTTGAGACGTGTCAAGTACTTCTCAAACGAGAAGGAAGCCTCACTCTTCCAAAAGAGTGACTCCAATTTTGCGTTTGCAGCCGCCGCCCTGCGCATATCATGAGCCTCACCAACATAGTGTTCTCGAAGGAGTAAGTGAGCTGCCCGACCATCTCCATCCTTGACCTTTTCGAACCATGTTGCTCCCTCTGTTTTTGTTACCAAGTCCTTAAATAGGTGATAGACCTCGCGATTATCTTCGCGAAACTGCTGCGTTTCGAATGATGTTGCCCACATTGCTCGAGTATACTCATCAGGCGCTTCCGCCGGATCAACATTCGCCGGTCGGATTACATAACTGAGGGGAACACCTGACTTACCGATTCTCGAATCTAAATAATTCTCCACTTTCTTAATCCAGTTCTTGTAATCTGTTGCGGAGAAGGCCTCAGGATAATAAAGCTTGGAATCTGAATCCTTCTGGCTGGCCCTGGCAATCATATCTTGAATAAGTTCGGCAATTAAGGCCGGGGTTAGTTCTCGCACGTCACAGGGAGCACCTTCGCGAACATTCTTGCGAACCCAATGGCACACGGCTTTCAAGTATTTGGTCCTTTTCAGGCCAAACTGAACACGTTGGTTGGCTGGGTTCCGCTTAGCGTTTCGATCAGCCATCTGGTCGATCTCTCTATCAGTATAATTTGCTAAATCTTCAACCTCATCGATGCCTTCGAAGTCGATGAGTCTGGTCTGTGCAGCAATGTCCGTCAAACCACAAACGTGGAAGACGTAACGGATAGCATGGTTCTCAACACCAGGGAACATGGCATTGAAATCGATATCACCAACCTGTTCAGGCTCCATCTTACACGACAAAGGGGTGATAAGGTGAGGTATCAGGAACACTCCATGCTTTTATCTCCACCGACTATCACCACGGTGGGTGACTTCGACCATGGGCGTCGATGCCGGATGGTGAGTGATCAACTCCCATATCGCATTTCGTCGCCTGTTGACATCAAAGCAGAGCGACATTGTGATGTGCAAGACGACCCCATGACGGTGGCCAGCCTTAATCGTCTTCTAGGTGCCACATCACACGCCCGGTCATCACACACGTTCTCTGGCCGGGCGGCAGCTTTACAGCCGTCTTTCATACTGCTAATTGGGTCTGATAAACTGAATAAATCTGGATGGAACGATATACTTACGATAGTAAAAGGAACAAAGGATGCAACAGAGGATATAAAACAAGAACACAAAAGTATTGTAAGTGTTAGATTAGATACGTCTGGAGAAATCCGAATCGTATCCTGACTCCGCGTTGACACCTCTTGCGAATTGTGGTATAGTAACCAGTACCACAGTAGTTAGTATTAAACAATCTGTCATATGTTTTCTTCTGTAGAATTGGAGTAGAGATGCGATGAGCATTTTGCGTGACCTCGCACAAAATGTATTCCCGGCATTGGCGGAGGTCAAACAAATTTGTGTCTTTCTTGATTAAAGATGGGTTACACATTTTTGGCGCGCACACATGTTATATTTGTGTTTGGTCAGTTGAGAAATGTGTTTTTGTGTTATTAGGATCGCTCCAGTGCTTGTGGATCTCTTGGATGATCTTACTCATCTTCTAATCATACTATGGCAGGTTTCATGCTCAACCCTCCTAGCGAATAGTTCGGTATATTTTATACACTCCATACAAAATCCTAGAGTAGAATTCCGCCAAATAATTCTGCAATCTTTCCGCAAATCGTATCCATAATCATTCATGGTTGATCATTGCACTCCTCAACTCAGAATGCACAAAGCCATTGTCAAAGTCAAGGACACATCTGTGCCCTTTGAAGGCTTTACTCACCCTCTCAATATCGGAGTATGACAGGAGCTCCTGCTTTATGTGTGAAGGCATTCTGGCAGCAGGAGATGTTCTGTCGGTGTTGGAAGCTGCATTCGAATCTTCATGTTCTGCTGCTGCTCGCTTCTGCTGCTCCTGATAAAGGTGGTGGTAAGTACAAATATATGCACGTGCACGTGAAGCAAACTTCTGAATCCTTTGCTTTGTCAGCACATTCAAAGGGCAGGTGCAGTCTTTTACCAGTTGTTTAAAATTGTCGCGTCCTCGCTTCCGAGACAGTGGCATGCGTCGGTAATATGCTTTTGAATGTGCCCAGCTGTATTCGATACCTTCGCCAGCAAGCTCAGCGTGAAACTTGGGTGTCAGAAGTACCGTTACTCCAAGCTGTGTTCCGAGATACTGCAGCGCCGTTTCCTCTTCTTTGAAATCTCTGCAGTTGCCAAGTAGGCTGCGAAGTGAGTAATGAAGTCAACTTCGCCCGTGATTGAATCCTTTGCCCTTCCAAAGTGTATTTTTCTAACGATGCTCGTTCTATTAGCCCTCGCTCTCCGAGGACTTGCAAGAGACCTTTGGGTTTCCTCCCATCCAGGTGTGACTTGTTCCTTGCAATCATGTAACTCAATTTGGTTGTTGCGAGCAAAATCTTGAAGTTCTTTTTGGAATAGCCTCGTTGCTGCTGAAGAGTAACACCTTTAGCATGCAATGCTTCAAGAAGCAGCTTTTGGATCTCTCGACAAGTCTGATCTTGCCTGTTGGTCGGTCATGTTGTTGCATGGCTTGTTGCTCTGGAGACAGGTACCATGGCCCTTTATCTTTGGCTGCGAACGTCATTGATTGAATGTCCGCAACACGCAGCTCAGGTAAGTGTGGACCAAGATATCCTTCTTCTGCCATAATTGTCGTGTCTCTCATCAATGGCTGTGCTCCTCCGTAGGATTTTGACATATGCTGCGCGCTGAGGGCTTGATCGCGTTTGCGAGCATGACCTTGACTGTGATCGAAGAGGAAGACCAGATCAAATTCGGGATAGAGGACTTGTAAACAATCCACGACATCTTCCAGTTGGAGACTCAAGTAGAAAGAATTCCAGTATCCTTCATTGTTGGCCCCAATGAAAAGGTATTTAACAAACGGTGACTCTGTCAATGCCACTTTGTTGATTGTGCCTAGTATTTCCATGGCTGCGTGTGTATCAGTGTAAGTAGCTCTGCTTTGTTGTCGATGTAAGTTAATCCGCTAACTCATCCTCCGTTAAAGGTCTTCCAAACCCAAACTCTCGCGAGACGAACGCAGATAACATATATCCATCGCCTTCCGACTTCGGAAGAAGGGGACGCTGTCCCTTTGGTCCTATCCAAGTCTTTGCTCCTAGGAGATATTGGGCGAATACCGAATGCAACAATCTGTTCTTTTGCATCAGGAAAAGTTTCGAGTAATCGCGGCAGTGGTCGCTTCCCACACTGGACGTAGGCATTTGGGTGGGGGAAGCATTCGAGCTT
Source organism: Fragilaria crotonensis (assembly GCA_022925895.1). Lineage (NCBI taxonomy): Eukaryota > Bacillariophyta > Fragilariophyceae > Fragilariales > Fragilariaceae > Fragilaria > Fragilaria crotonensis. The sequence goes on from JAKSYS010000046.1 coordinate 142,343, forward strand.
CATGTAGATTATATTCCACTCTGCAATGGTCCTATAGAATGCTGCTTGTTGCATTCCAAGATCATTCAAGCGGGAACAGGCTTCCTTACAACAATCCTGCCAAGTCCATTGGTTCATTTTTTGTAGTGCAAGTTGATATGCCAGACACAAAAATGATGCTCGTTGCTGAATCTCGAAGATTTCAATCTTCGAACAGAAATTATCAGGATCTCCGCCCTTCACCACACCACGCCAGCTGTCTTCGCCCTTATGAACTGCCTGTAGTGCTGCAATGCGACGTTCAAGCGTCTCCTGAGGACTTTCGTCCAAAGTCATTGTATCAACGAGAGTAGTACTGTTGCTGCCAACGCCGACGCTGCCTTTGCCAACGCCTCTACAACTTGGTCCTCTGCTGCTGAACAACTGACAAGCCTCTGGACTTGCAGGCCAATACGAGCATGAACTGCTGGCAACCGCTTCTAATCTTTGACGCTTTTTTTGGGACTCTTCCTCATCTTCATTGGCATCACCATCAGCCCCGACACTTGTTCCAAACACTGTACTAGAATCGACGGTAGCAGGTCGTCCCCTTGTTGAGGGAATTGCAAGAGCATTTGAGGCGATTTTGAGCACCCTATCCTTCCAAGCTCCATTCAGTGGCGATGGATACATCACCTGCTTCAACTCTTGAGTTAAAACGTAGTAGTGACGGTGCTGGAAGGTGACTCGGAACATGCCAGTAAGGTTTGACCCATCAAACCTCAACATTGCCGATCCGTAACAGCTGGATTTGGCAAACGCTGCATTGAATTGGCGGACACTAAAGATAAGGCCTTCATCAATGTGTCTTCCACCCAAGTTTCTGCAGGGAGCCAAGAATTCAACAATCTGGGTCCGTACGTGATGTCAGAACGAATCAACATGACAGCCCTGATAACAACAGCATAAATTCTCGTGTCAGCCATCAAGATAAACAACCCAGCCAACACAGCTCGTTACTTGGGAGTATTTTGAAGGCTTCTGTTTGTGCTGGGTAGTTTAAAAAGAGTGCATCTGTTGCAAACAACGGCATGCAATATCATTGTGGAAACCTCGCTTTCAGCACGAGAGTTTTTTCTAAACGTGTCGTCACAGGCGCAATAATTCTTCCATTATGTAGAATCTATACTACGGCCTGCGCCAGGTTTCTCAGTTGCGAAACCTGCCATACCGGTAGTACGAGTGCCCTTGGTTCGCGAATGCTGTTCCGTATCCAGATTCCATATTGCCGGTTGGACTCCATGTTGGAAATTGCGGGATTCGTAGCTCTCCCGCCACGGCGGCTGTTTGACGCTACGGTCTCGAAGTATGGTTACTAATGATAGTACTAGCGGTAGACGGGGGTTGTGACATCCTACTAGGAGTTACCTACCCTTCGTCTCCTTTGTACAGTAGTTGTGCTTGCTGCTGTACCGTGCGGAGTGGGCGGGCGGGCTTTTAACTGTACACTCGCTTGTGTGGCTTGCCTACACTGGGTCGAGGGTCCTGACCAAGGGGCACGTTCGTCGACGCGGCGTGCGGGTAGTCCTTGCGTTGTCAAAAAGTTGGACAAAACAATAAGTGCAAGCGGGTGGAGACTACTCTGTTCAAACTGCCCCCATGTTCTTTTTCCGAGGATTGGGCCCCACATAGCTAGGTAGCAGTACAGATGGTCTTTGCAATCTGGTGCGTCCTGACTGGTTTTCGACCGAAGAACGAGCTCGACGTGACGCGAACGCGTATGCTTACCGTCACCACGGTACCAAAGAGAATTGGTTTCGTTATCTTTACCTAGGTATTGTTTCGAATGCGATAAACTTTGGGCAGCAATGGAGACCGATCCTCTCCAGGTGCACCGTTCGATCTGGTATAACTTTAGGTTCCATGTCGATCAAGAGATGGACATTCCTCCGCAGTTAAATGCTTGGGCAATGAACGTTTCAGAGCATATCTCTCTCATTATGACCCCTCTACTCTTCATGAAACAGATACTCTAGCATACTCCTGGAAAACCATGCCGTTCATGACGACGACACCCATGGATACCGACGATCAAACGGACTGGATTCCAGTGACGGGACGCAGACGTTCAAAAAGCCCTCCAAAAACGACAGAAAATGACCCACTACCCATCAACAAGAATCACCAAATTGATACACTAGACGCTCTTCCAGTGTCAACTGAAGATGACTTCTCTGCTAGTAGTTTGGCGCGATCAGTTTCCAAAAGTTCAACGCAACAGCTTGCAACAAAAAAGAAACGAGGTTCAAAGCTCTCTTGGTCCCAAGGTTTACCACCTGTCACTACTGTCACCGAAGATATCGAAGAAGAACAAGACGACGATGTGCAGGATGCAAATGACAACCCAAATCCTGATTTGGCCATTTTAAAACCTGCGCCCACTTCTATGAAACTTCCTTCCTATCCAAACATCCCCACTAATGACGGTACCCATCGCGTAAATGTCAAATGGACACCACCAGAGAATACCCACACCTACGAAAGATAAAAAGAAATTGAACGAAGCCATTCATGATATTGTTCAGTCCTTGATCTCCCCGGAGGCTGGCATTTTATACCGGTGGGAGAGTGATGATCTTTCATTGTCAAAATCTGCCTCAAATATGACTGCAGAAGAACTTCGCAATTTTATCACCCTTGTTATAACAATTGCGCATTCTCAGTCTCAGATCATTTTTGGGTTAAGGGTCGGATTCATTCTTGCACCGGGTCAGTGGTTGAGGTTAAGTACTACAGGAGGAGTCTTCAAGTCCCAGAATGTGGAAGTATCGATCTCGAATTCCAAGAGCACAAGCGGCAGAATGGTTACTGCAGGATATATTCTCTTGAAAGCGCCCAACACTACCCAGATTCATCGATACACCCAATTTCTGCGTAGCAAGCTTCCGGCTAGTGCCCCCTATTTTGATATCGTGAGGTACAAAAAGTCTCCTATGGACCAGTTGATACCACATCTTCGTGTTCAATGCGGAGAGAAACATGTGATGCCCTTATGTCATGCGTTGCTCACAGTTCTAACAGGCCATGGAGCGCCCTATTTCTCCCAAGATATGCATTAGGCACCATGACAGAAGAAAAATTCGAAGTCATTTTCAAGTACATGAAAGCTGGGCAAGATCATTGAAAGCAATTCCCATGTCGCCGATTATCAACCATCTCGATCAAGCACGACTCGAATACAACGACGACGGAACCACGACCGCACGGTCCACTCGCGAATGGGCATCGACGATCAGGGCGACCGACAACGTTTCACCAGCATTATGTGACGTCGTGAATGGACCACCCGATCACAAAGCTTATTTGCTAGTCCCAAGTCAGTACTTGCAGAAAGTTCAGCACGAGTGGCGGTCCTACAAATCGCGGTTGTACCCCCCATCATCGAGAAGCACGGTTCCGTGATAAGATCCCTGGTCTCCCGGACGTTATTCATATCCAAGCAGAAATCGCGGCAAATGTGTCCTTCCTCGATCAGCTATTAATGGCACCAGGGTGGCAACACAACACACAAGAGAAGGCTTCCACCGTCTCACCAGTTCATACAGAAAAGGCAACAGCTCGGACACAACGTAATAATAACAGGAGGTCAGACGACAGCTCTGAATGGCCGACACCACGGGAGGCTTCCAACCCGGCGAGACAATATAAAAATGCTTGGCAAGCCACAAAAAGTCAGTCTGTCACGGACCTCAATAGTGCGGGGGGTGACACATCCATTGGCACAGATGACGAGGATAGGAGTTCGGGGTCTACACATTCATTAACGCATGCTTCAAAATGGTCATCGGACACCAAGTTTCTAGAACTCGAGAGGTCAAGGCGCTTGAAGTATCCGGAAAGCAGTCTTCCATGCGGTTATTATCAATCGAACAACAATTCACCATGTGATCTCCTTCCAAGTATCGAGCGCTCACGCTCGGGGGTGTAGAAAGGAGAATGGAGGGTCCACGATCGTCCACGAGGAAGGATACGCACGAGTACCGGAGAACGGTATGGAATTTGGTTGGCAATGGCGTTCTGTGTTCGTAGTATGCGACACGTGAGGGGTTGGGTGAGTTGGACAATGTCGTGGAGGTGCTTGTGTAACGATAAACCTTGTACCTCTATACCCTTACGATCGATGACCGGCAAGAGTGCAATTGAAGTAATAAAAGGATTAAAGTAGAAGTTGTGAGTGGAGTACATGAGAGGTACTCCACTAATTAGACTATCTACATACCTGACTTAGCAACAGGTATGTCGGAGTGCATACGCACCGGGCAGTACTGTATTACAATACGGTACTAAACAGCACGGTGCTATGCACGTACCATGGACATATTGTAAGTCGTGACAAACATGCAGTGACACACTCCCCCATTGTATGCGTCATGAAGATAAAAGCAAAACAATGAGTACACAGGAATGCATTCGGGAAGGACGGCAACAATTGACATTTAGTCGCGTGTCATCCAAGGCGCACCATAGTGACCCATCAAACGACGAACGTGTCGGAAGTGCAGAGTGGTGCCGAGCGCTTTGGTGAGAGCGTCCGCCGGATTGATGATACCCGGGATATGACAAAGGATGATATCGCCGTTGGCTTTCCATTCTTGGATCGCGAAGTGTTGAATATCAATGTGTCGCGAGCGTGGTGTTGGTCGGCTCGAGTTGATCATCAGAATCGCAGCTTGATTGTCTTCATACAAAATCGTCGGCCCGGGTTGTTCGTAATCCAACTCAAGGAGGATGGACCGCAGGTACTTGGCAATCTTGGCGGCTTGGACGGCTGCGATAAACTCGGCTTCGGTTGAGCTCGTGGAGACAGTGGACTGGACTTTCGACTTGTACGCAATCGGACCACCGCAGAGCATGAACGCGAGACCGGTGATCGAGCGTCGTGTGCTGAGATCCGTGGCATGAGCAGCGTCAACATAACCGGCGAGGGAGGTGGGCGATTGCGGCTGAGGGAAGTCGGGCAAAGATGTGTTGGACATCAGGACGACGAAGTCTCCAACGGGGAAGGTATCAATCGGAGCAGGGCGCCAATAAATCAGTCCCCAGTCCTTTGTCATGCGCAGGTATCGTGCAAGGCGACGCAAAGAATCAAAATGAATCTTGACAGGGTGATCCGAAAAACGAGCAAAGAGCGTGACGGCGAAACCAATGTCGATGCGGGCCACAACGTAAACGTAGATCACACACCCGAGAATGCTGCGATAAGAGAATCCGGCATTGGCCTCGTATTCCATGAGTGCGGTAGCGGTTGCGGTGGCAGCATTATCATAGTCCAGGAATAGTTGCGGGATCGTCGACATGGCAATGGGTTCGATTGGTCGCTCACTGGATTCGCGGTTGCCTGGCGAGGACCATCCATAGCGTTCGAGGAATCTGTCGATGTACGATTCGCAGGTCACTTGAATATAGTGGCGGGATTGGATGATGTCGACACCGTTGAACGAGTTGAGGATCCCTTCATCACGTAGATCAATCTTGTCTTCAGCACAGATGACTGCGACCAATTTTCGAATCGACTCGACGTTACGACATCCAATGGCCAAATCGTCCACCTGTCGGGAGATAAGCATTTTCCATCCGTCATAGGTGCCGTGATACAAGCTGCATTCGTGCGTGGTCGATTTGAAACCATGTCGATGCAAAACCTTGTTCACGAAACGCTCCCACAAGGCGCCGGATTCTGGATGACCTTGTAACGCGTGTTGGACTGGGAGCACATGGTCGCGTGGCACGTTGAAACCGTAGCGGACGAGAAACCAGTCGGCGTACTGCTGGTCGATGTATACGAACGTCGGCTGGTCGGGAGGTTGCGAGTTGGCATAGGCATTTGTCGCGTCAACCTTGATGCAGATGTATCCCTCGTTCGCGCACAGGGCTAAGAACATCCGCATGCAGGGTTGCTCGATGCATGAAGGGTATGTGTTCGCGAGCTTTAGGGCCGGGGCGGCGCGAGGGGATCCATCACAACAGCTCGTTTTTTCTCGAGTGCCGTCAGCCTTGATGGAGTAATTCCAATGCTGGCGGAGAATAATGGCGCCGGCAGGTGGGTAGACGGCGGGCCATACATCTCCTGTTTGGCCATGGAGTCGAGTTGCTTTGCTTCAGCGAAGTGCCAATCTTTCCAGTTCGATAAACGCTGTAGCTTGCGACGCGTAAAACTACCAAGAGCCTGTTCTTCCGTCCCAAAAGCAGTAGATTCAGGCTGCGCATCATGAGCAGGAGGCAGCTGGTCGTGTGGGAGAGGCTCATGCATCATGATTGCGATACGGGGCTCCGGTGCTGCTGCGGTTGGGACAGGGAGAGACGAAGGGGCCGAAGGGGTGGGGCCAAGGAGATCGATGAGACGTAGCTGATCAACGGACAAGTGAAGCGGGCTGTCGTTCGGGCGAGCGCTGACCGGAATATAGCGGTCAGGCGCGAAAACGATCGTGAACGAAGCGGCGTCTGACGCAGCGACGCCGGTCAAAGCGAGGACGATCGACTCGCACGAGAAAACGGAGATGCCATCGATGGACACGATGTAGGCCCAATGTACTTGCGACGCACATTGCGGATCCGAGCGGCCGAGGAGCTGGGGTGACGCCCGAGAGGTAGCCCTGCTTAAGCGAATGTGACACGCGGAGATTTCAAACCGAGTGTCGGGTGGTCGCACTTGATAGCCTGCGTGATGGAGTCGAGGCGGTGGAACGGGTCGTCGCGAAGGACGTTCAGCGGGGACGACGCCGTCAGGGGACAGGAGATGGAGGGCTTGCACGTTGGGCGGAGCGTCGGCGAGATCGTTCATACCTTCGTCGAAACGAGCGTGTGTTGCAGTTTTGACGAGTGAACTGGCCAGATCAAAATAGTACAAGATTTTGAGTGAGCGAGAATAGCCGAGGAACACGCCGAGTCGCGAGTTGGGAACAACACGTCCGTAGAGGAAGCCACCATTACAACGGTTAACAGTCAACTCGGCTGGGTGCAAAACTAGGGCCGTTTCTAACTTTGGGTCATCCTCGGTCATAATTCCCTTGGTCGCTATTGTGATCCCCACACTTCATTGTTGCTGACCTTCACCAACTCATATCTTGTGTTCAGTTGTGTCTCCCGCGTGCACCGATAGCTCTAAATGTTCATCAAGGGCTCTTTGTATAGTGGAAGTATCGGTGCACGCGGGAGACGCAACGGATTGACATTTATCTTGTCTTGAGTGCAGACGGGTTTCAGCGAAAGATTTGATATAGCAGTCCACGGAACATGTTCTACTTATTCACATGAACATGATGTTTGTACCATTGTTAAACAACTCTCCGGCGCACATGTTGCTATATCATGGTGCCGTTTCAAGATGCTGAGCACAATTAGCTATGCTACAAATGAAGGTGAGTACGTTTGAAGGCTAGAATTTCTTGTCTAAACGCAGACGCCGTGCTCACATCACATTCCTGTCACTTTTCGACAACTTTTGAGGAAGAAAGAGGCGCCGCATCGGCATCTTAGTGTTGGGCATGATTTCGTTTGAAATTCAATTGCTTGCACGCAGGCAGTAGTCAACAACAGGGCGTCAAAAGGGGTCCGAGGTGCCTTCAGTATTCACAGTGCACGGCCACGCTTGAATTGTGTGCTGTATGGTCTGCCTCTTCAATGTTGCCATTGTGTTTGCCTGGTGGTATGCTGAGTACGGTGATCCCAGCAGCACTTGACTTTCCCTGTTGACTTGTGAAGAAAATCACGAGAATGCTGCAGTGTTTTCTCGCTTGTACTTGGAATCTCCGGAGTATATCGCCAGGACATTTGTTGTGTTTGTTGCCACTACTGCTTTCAGCATTATTTCTGAAATAAACAATTGCTGCTATCTGGGGTGATGATCCATGGCTGCCACATGACCATTGACTAAGGCCAAACCAGTACCAATTCAAGCGGAGCTGTTGTATTCCGCTTGCAATGTGCTGCTTCAATCCTGTCGCAAAAATGAAACTCTGCGATGTATTCGATGTTTTCTTGACACAAAATTCACCACTAGTAGAATTACTCATAAAGAACCTTGAAGATTAATGAACCATCTTTTCTCGTCTCTTTCATACTACTAGCGAGCAGGTGTTGCAACGCGTTGCGAACCACATAATGGAAACAATAGAGGGCCTATGAAACTTCTCAATAATCCTTAATGTTGGGCTTGGCAGCACCGTGATGAGACGATACAAAGTTGACCTTGAGTACAACTTCATCATGGGCATATGATGATCTGTGTTCTTGTGATACACTCATATGCCATGTTGAGACGATCCAAGCTCCTAAGCTACCACATAACAGCAGCAACAGCTGCATCAACAGTGAAGAATCGCAAAACGAAATTGGCTCATCCAATATATCCATTATATACTAAATATTTCTACCATACTACGAGCTACTATGGCTACCCAAAAGACTTTTTTCTGCACCCAGCCATACTCCCGTTGTGCTGCTGGGATGGTGACAGTGACATTCAGTCCAGCCACTCGTTGGTTGGAGCATGGCATACTATGATATGATACGGGATACGGTGTATCATATGAACCAGCAACATGCGCAAGCGTACAGCGATATATGTATGAATGAATTCCGCGAAACCAACGAAAGAATCCCGCTATGGCATACTTGTACCCGTTGTTTCACCAATCGTCGCTGCCGTGTTCATATTTCATATATTACGCCACGTTGCCTCCCATTCGCGACGCTCCAGAAAGCTTGCAATTTCGTGCATTTTGCAACTACGAGCAATGTCAAGAGCAGTCGACCCTGCTTTATTCCTTACCGCTAGGTCCACCCTGGTGTCATTCAAAAGCTCACGAACCATGTCGAGCCGACCCTTTAGACTCGCCCGAAGCCGTGAATACCTTGAGCGTTCACGTCCACCTTATCATGTCTCAACAACTGGAGAACAACATCCCATCGATCCTCTACACTCGCCAAGTAGAAGACCGTTCGGCCCCTATTGTCTCTGACATTAACATTAACATCAACATCCTTGCTTTTCAAGAATTCCCGAATATATCCCAGTGGTCATTTTCGTATGCTTGCATGAGCGGGGTGTGGTGTCGATCATCGTTGACATTGACATCCAAATCCTGGCGCTTCAACAGCTCGCAAACAATATCCAAATGGCCACGAATGACAGCTACCATGAGTGCGGTGCCATGATTACGAACAAAACTGTAAGCACCGCCCTTGTACAAGGCATTAACATCCAAGTCCTTGTATTGCAACAATTCGCGAACAATGTCCAAGCGGCCAAAACGGCATGAATAGATGAGTGGTTCATCGGCATTCACATTCAAATCGTGGTGTTTCAACAGCTCGCGTACAATACCCAAGTGGCCGCGATGAATAGCTCTATTGAGTGCGGTGACACCACGCATTTGTTCATAATCCCGGCAGTAGAATACCCTGTCATTCACATTCATATCCTTGCATTGCGACAACTCACGAACAAAAGCCAATTGTTCAGCTTGCGGCACAGGCACAGGTGAATCAGCTCGTTAGTGCGAGAGACGCTACGTCGGGAACCATTGAAATACCTCTAGAGTAGTACTTCCGGTCAAGTGGACGGTGTTGATTGCTCTATATTCGAATTCGCCTAGTTCTCTTGTTGCGCCGACTCGTGCATAACTTGGCTGCTATTGTCAACGCTTGCACTAGGCACCAGTATGCCTGCACGAATAAGTTCACAAGTACTAGAAGAAAATCGCAATCACCCTCAACACTTCAGGAACTTGAGATAGTAAATGACGCAGTGCGGAATAAATAAGCTCGCCGGACGAATGAAAGTTGAGATAAGTAAATTCAGAAGTTTTCCAGTTCGCAACTCATGTTTTGAACAAAAAAGGAATACTCACACAAAAGATGTGTGTTCTGCAGTGTACAATGTCGACTCACGGGGTCATAAATCGGGATCTTAGAGAGTGGGCTTGAGAGTAGGTCGTCGCGTCGGCTTGCGTGTAGGACTTCTGGCGGTTGTATTCTGTGTAGGTCGACGGGTCGGCTTGCGTGTAGGACCTCTGGCAGTGGGTTTCTGAGTAGGTCGTCGCGTCGGCTTGCGTGTAGGACCTCTGGCAGTGGGTTTCTGAGTAGGTCGTCGCGTCGGCTTGCGTGTAGGAACACTGGCTGTTAGTTTCTGAGTAGGTCGACGGGTAGGCTTGAGAGCAGGACTGCTGGCCGTTCGTATAGGAGCACCAGCTGGGGAAGTTCCACTGTCGGGCGCACAAGCGCAGGCACCAATAAAAGCTGGAAGGACTAGACAGCTTTCTAATAAAATCTCACCGTTCAGGCCAGCCGTTTGCAATTCTCCACAACCGATGGGGTTAACACCTGGAAATGCGAAGATTGCATCAGGTGCTGTAACGCTCTTGCCATCTCCGCAAATGGAGCACCCTTGTCCTGGGGTAGTTGGCTTGAGAGCAGGACTGGCCGTTCCCATAGGAGCACGGGTTGGGGAAGTGCCACTGTCGGGCGCACAAGCGCAGACATCGATGAGAGGTGGAAGGGCTGCACAGCCATCTAATGGTATCTCGCCATTTCGGCCAGCCGTTTGCAATCTTCCACAAGCGATCGGGTCAAAACCTGGAAATTCGAAGATTGCATCAGGTGCTGTAACGCTCTTGCCACCTCCGCAAATGGAGCACTGTCCTGGGGTAGTTGGCTTGACTAGGGTAGTTGGCTTGAGAGTGGGTCGACGGGTCGGCTTGAGAGCAGGACTGGCCGTTCCCATAGGAGCACGGGTTGGGGAAGTGCCACTGTCGGGCGCACAAGCGCAGGCAGCAATTAAAGCTGGAAGGACTGGACAGTTCTCTAATGAAATCTCGCCATTTCGGCCAGCCGTTTGCAATTCTCCACAACCGATGGGGTCAACACCTGGAAATGCGAAGATTGCATCAGGTGCTGTAATGCTCTTGCCATCTCCGCAAATGGAGCACCCTTGTCCATTCGCAACAGCGAAGAATACGGCAAGGAAAAGGGTTCCTCTACATGACATGGTAATGTTTCAAAATGAACCTTGATTATTGTTTCGAGGGAATGTGGTACTGTAGTAAAGAATCAGGTAATGTTTTGCGAGTTGTTACCCCAAATCTGGCTTTCCGTGAAAGCAGAGATTCGCAAAGATTCGCGAACTTGTGCAAAGATGAATGAATCCTCGGACCTCGAACTCAACCTCCTGCCGTGAAAGATCACAGGTGAAATGTGAAATAGTTCTTGGATCTCTTGGATGATCTAATCATCATCTAATCATACCAGTGCCCATGTCTCGCGAATGCTGTTCCGTATCCAGATTCCATATTGCCGGTTGGACTCCATGTTGGAGATTGTGGAAAGGATCGAACGCCACCGCGCCAGCCTGCGCCAGCCATGCATGCTTAGTGTGCGCGTTGCCTTTTGCCGTTGCGTCCTTTGAAAAATGAGCTACATGTACAACGAATACACTCACATTTAAACTGGAGGCACACGAAGAAGACGACGGCAGGAACTTGTTGGTGGATCATGTCGACATCAATGAAGTCCAACGTTATATCATACCGTTGGTGCGCAAACGGAGTTCATGGCACCGTATGACAGTGACATCCTCTACCGGTATTTGTATTCACCAGTTACTTGTCCTGTTGTTGTAGTAGCGTACAAATACGTCGTAACAGCAACGTCGACAGGGAGTACCATGGGAGTAACTCGCGCGCCCTTGGCGAGCGACAATACACATATGGCTATACAGTTGTTTGTTGAATTGGGAACGTTGTCGTACCGGTATGATACCAGGTACCGTTACCGTGCGGTACGGTGCGGTCGGTTTGGTGATGCACCTCTATATGTGCATAGAAAAATTCGTTCGAGTAGACCTATGATATATAGTGTGTACTCGAGTACCTCGTCAATCGTCACTCAAATCTCACCCTCCGACCTGCGAACTGCGACCTGCGAACTGTGACCTGCGATGAAATGCGAGGCACAATCGTATCATACATACGCAGAGACTGGGATTCAAGATGCAATATATATAAATGGATACACACAGTTTTGCTGGCATGGCAGCAGGTTTTCCCCATGTCGCTCGTTGTTGTGTTGTTGTATTCATTCACATCTCAAAACCTTGTACTGTGACGGGACAGCTATCATGGGCTAGTCTCACAGGCTGGTACTATGGTTGAGTGATGCGAGGCTACGCTGGTGAACGCAGCAATGTAATCGACTAATTTGCTCGTCTTGAGGTTGTTAAGCATTGAGCATTGAGCATTGAGCATTGAGCATAGCTGCCGTTACATGCGTGCAAGGAAACGAGTACAAGCATTACATCGTTCCATTCTCTCTGTGTCCTCTGAGTGGGACGATGCTGAAGGAGTTGGCGGTGAACTCCACACCTCGAATGAAAGTTGGATGACGAAGCTTTGGTCACTATCCAATATCCAGCGTATAGTGAGGGACGATAAATGGGTACCACAAGCAAGCTCATTAATATCCTTACATAAGGCGTCAGGGCGTCAACTACAGGAGAACGGTCGCATGATGACGAATATTGTTGGTAGTGTCCAGATCAGTGCCCAAGGACAACACACGCTCAATCTCCGCATGAACACCCTTGAAGGTTGCATTGGACGGGAGCTCTGTTGGGCGACGAGTTACCTGGTACTTGCTAAACTTTTAATGTCCAAGTTGAATTTGGGCAAGTGAGATACTTGGAGACGAGTTACCTTGTACTTGCTAAACTTTTAATGTCCAAGTTGAATTTGGGCAAGTGAGATACTTGGAGATTCTTGCCATGCCTTCATCTTAGCAAAGAAGAGTAATAGAACAAACTAAACTAGCTAGACCACCTAACTTATTACGTCCGCTTTGAGATCGTTGTTCAAAGCACAACTTATAAGCTCGTGTCCATATAAACAGCAACGCACCGGGTCCTTTCTATTTCAAAGCTTTCGTACCCCTGTTGTGCTGCTGGGATGTAAACATCCAGCCACTCGTTGGTTGGATGATACCAGCAACAGACGCGAGCGTACGGCGAAAAAGTATGAAAAATACCCTCGAAACCAATGAAAGAATCCCGCTACCAGCTTGATCACGGCAATTATCGTTGCCGAGATGATTAATTACGCCACGTTGCCTCCCATTCGCGACGCTCCAGAAAGCTTGCAATTTCGTGCATTTTGCAACTACGAGCAATGTCAAGAGCAGTCGACCCTGCTTTATTCCTTACCGTCAGGTCCACCCTGCTGTCATTCAAAAGCTCACGAACCATGTCGAGCCGACCCCTCAGGCTCGCCCACATCAGGGCCGTAACGCCGCGAATACCTTGAGCGTTCACGTCCACCTTATCATGTCTCAACAAGTGCAGAACAACATCCCATCGATCCTCTACACTGGCCAAGTAGAAGGCCGTTCGGCCCTACTGTCTCTGACATTAGCATCAACATCCTCGCGTTTCAAGACTCCCAAAGAATATCCCAGTGGCATAAGCGGTATGCTTCCATGAGCGGGGTGCCGTGTCGATCACCCTTGGCATTGACATCTAAATCCTGGCGCTTCAACAATTCGCGAACAATGTTCAAGTTGTCATTGATAACAGCTCTCACAAGCGGCATGCACCCATAATGCTCGGCATTCACATTCAAATCCTGGCGTTTCAACAGTTCGCGAACAATATCCAAATGGTCACGCATGACAGCTCCCATGAGCGCTTCCTCGGCATTTACATTCAAATCCTGGCGTTTCAACAATTCGCGAACAATGTCCAAGTGGCCACGATCAATAGCTACCATGAGCGGTTTCTCTACATTCACTTTCAAATCATGGCGTTTCAACAGTTCGCGAACAATACCCAAGTGGCCGCGATTAATAGCTGCGTTGAGTGCAGTGTCGCCAACCATTGCTTCATAATGCTCCCCGTAAAATACCCTGACATTCCAATAATCCTTCTACCCTGGCATTCACATTCAAATCCTTGCATTTCAACAAATCAAGAACAAAAGCCAATTTGTTTGAACGGCAGGCTTCAATGAGCGGGGGGAAGTATCCGAGACATGATCCTGTAGAAGTATAAAAAAAACTCAGTCAAGTCAAGGGCATCCTCGGCAGAGTAGCTATGCACCTCCTCGCGTATCAGTCTTTCAAGTTGCTGCCGACCCTTGTATTTCATCGCCAAAAGCAGCGTTTGGATTTCAAGATATGCCGAGCAAAACAAAGCAAATACTTTTTATGAAAGACTTTGCTTCATGCTTTGACTGGGTCAATTCTTGCCTCGAGATGTGAAGAGAGTCGCGCATCGTGACTCACCGTTCAGTGAGTCTCCACTTACGACTCGAACACAAAGCGGAAATTATATGGTTTGCACACATGCGACCGACGGCCGTGAAGTGAAACGAGACGTGCATTACAGGAACCAATTTACCCTTGTGATGAGCGTGATCCATGCATGAAAAGAGTGGATTGAAGATATGTACTGAGTACTGACTACTCCGTTTACTGTATGAGACTCGGAGGTTGGTGACGGCCGGCTGCCGGACAGCCATTCGATCCACAGTATCCGAGATCCGACGATAGAGCTACGGTAGTACCAATACTGGGTCTACTCGTTACGGTACATGTCTATTCTGCTCCCACCACAAGCCGTAAGATCACGCATCACGCATCACACATCTGATACATTGTAGTCGACGATACAACAACACTTGTAGGCAAATGGATTACAACTCTTCACCGATGTCGTCGTCGTCCTTGGATTGGATTCTCCCGCTCTTCACGACAGTTGCAATAGTGGGTGTGACGGCCATTCCCTTGTTGCAATCGGACAATGTTTCACGTCAGATTCTTTCTCCGAAACGACTGGCGACGAAACGATTAGCAACGTATAAGTATCGTTGGGAGAAATTCACGACCAAGGCGATTCTCAAAACACTCGAAGGGATGGGTGGAGATGATAATTTGGAATTATTAGTGAATGATGACGAAGTTTCGGGATTTCATTTCGCGTTGTTGTCTTAAAACATCCAAGCCCAAGATATTGTGTATTGGAATTGATGAACAAATCGCCACTCGCGAATTGTGCATTTGGATATGTTTGGATCAGGTGGTGTATCAAGCATCCTTGTTGAAATTTGGTCGTCTACTGGCGGATGTCATGGAACATACCATGACAACTACAGCTCTTTGTTTCATCGCAGATGCCAGTGGTGGACTTGGAACCCGTCTTGTGACGAACATTTTGGAAGAATGCAAAAATCTTCATGTGGTAAGTCAACATACCAACTGGTAGTTTCGACTCTAACACATGATACATGAACATCACTCACTCATTAATCGTCAGCCCATTGTCCGAGAACCAACATGGTTGGCGCAATTTGCAGTCCTAGTCGATGAGAGTTTGATTCCAAGAGCAACCCTGGAGCAGTGCCTCTTTGGGTTGATTCGACTGGAGTCTCATTCTTACACAGAAAAGACCGTCTGTGTGACACTTCCAGGTCAAGCCGTGACAGCACCCCTCCTACCCATCTTACAACACGTATTTCCCTGCGAACGACATGTCTTCATCTACGACGGATGCGCCAACGTGGTCAGTCGATGTTTGTTTGGAACGCATGTTGCCAGAAGAAGAGTACCGGCGTAGCTTCCCATCGGCCATTCGTCATACGACACCACTCGATCGGTCCTTGACGAAACAAATCCCACCATTGGCCGACGCTCTGCGAGAGTTGCCACTCCAATTTGCAGATGCCACCGAATGTTGGATGACCAGTGTCAATGCCATGCTCAAATTGAAAGAGAATGAAAAGACGAATCAGTATCTGCCATTCGTGTGTCGACTGTCGTTGCTTCTCACCCAGGGTACACCGGAAGAACGCCATTTGGCTTTAGTGAATTTATTGCAATTCATGACTGGATCTCGGAGCCGACCTCTTCCAGATGGTGCCGTTAATGAAGCTGAGGCTGTCGTGTCAAAGTACTATTCCTCGGATCCACCCAAACTTGCCATTCATTTACACAGAGCCGTGGAAGATTGTGTGTTTCGTCACAAGTCGATTTTGTTGGGGGACAAGACCTTGATGGATACTGTCTTGCCCAGTAAGGAGTGGAGTTTGAAGGCTGCCAAAAAGGTTTCTGGTTGCTCGTGTTGTGCTCCGGATGATGATGATGAGGACGACGAGGGTCTGGACAATGGTGAAAACAAAGATGCTGCGTCATCAGATCCATTGGTTTCACAAGACCTCAATGACATTAGTACCAGCGTGTCGAAAAAGTCAAACTACGTCGATGGCAAGACCAAGTTCGCGTTTGATCCTTCCAAGTTTTCCTAGAGGACGAATGGATACATTGATGGGAAGTGCAATTCGGAACTGCCAATTTGTTTTTGCCTGTTGTGATTCATTATCTTGAACTACCTTGGAACAGAGAAGAGTAGTGATACCTGAATTAGTAATTAAATTGCATTACTACACTACTAGTCATACACGTGCGCCGGCGATCCAGCTCAGTGTATCGCAGCATTAGCACACAGAAATGTACTCTGTTCATATCATAGCCATCGGAATACCTGGGTAGTAGAACGTTTACCACATCACCGACGTTTGCGTTCTTGAGCATCGCGTTGCGTTACCAGAGGGGTCGCTAGAGTTGTCGTCGCCATCGTTGTGGTGTTGGTGATCGGCTGGTTCAGGAGAAGTACAGCATTGTTCACTTGGCAAACGACAGTCACGGCCAGTCCAAACGCGGCCGTGTAGGACCAATCATAAAAACACCACAAGATGAGCTTGCCACCGGCATAGGACGAAGCCAATAGAATGAGAAGGTGCAGGAGACGACGTGAATCTATCGACACGATCATGGCATTTCCAAACTTCGATGAAATACACAGTTTTTGATGGGAGGTGATAAGGATCTACGGTACTGTAGTTCTGACGGCAAGTACCGTAGAGCTTTCCCTCGACGTACGAACTTTTCAGCAGAAAAAAGAGTGAATTATTAAAAAACGTATGCAAAATTGCTGATCCCGAGTCCCGACATACTCTAAACTCTAAACTACTGTACATCCGAATTCGCCATGTGATTCGGATCGAATTACGAATTCGTCGGATTGCTACAGTACCGTAACATTCCCGCGAATTTGGATCGAATTCCGGATTCGGGAGTCGGGATTCGGGAGTCGAACACACCCGCAACCCGAAACAATGGATCGAAAAGCGAATATTTATGTCGACGCTTTCCGCAAATGCTTCAGATCAAACTACGAATTATCGTGTCGGAAATGGATGGCACTGTGAATTCAGATGTGAAAAATAACAAAATCGGATCGATTCACGAATTCGGACATCGAAAACTTGTACGGATGTCGGCATCATCCTCCGATTCTGATCGAATTACGAATTCGGATGTCGAAACCTTACGGAACCCGATCAAATTTGAATCATCAGTGAGATCCCATATCCTACTATATTATAAATTAATTGTGTGCGTGTGTGCGTGCGTGCGTCCGTCTGTTACGGAGTATGACCACTCTGGGGTACTGGATCAAATGAATACTGTCTGAATTTTTTCACTACGGAGCTTCGCCAGGGTTGAGTACTGAAAGTAACAGTAACCAAGAAGCTTCGCCAGTATTGGTGCTTGGCCCCCCCATGAACGCAAATTTTTTGATTACAAAAGCCATCCCTTACTCAAATAACGTTTTATTAACGGTGGGTGTTTTGGTTTTTGAAAAATAACGCTTAATTAACGGCGGGTTGCGTCGTGAAGTTGTATTATTGGTGGTCATTGCACAGTACTGTACGCTGGCTGTACTGTAGTCCCTGTTACGACTCTACATTGTACTCCAGTACCTCATACACTCACTCACTATAAGATGTACTCGAGTACTGTACAGTATGGTACTGTACGCTGTACTGTAGACTCCAGTACCTCATACACCTACAGTAATTGTACCGCTCACATAATTCCTTGCTTCCAATTCTTTCCAATCAGCATATAACCATTATGTCACACCCAAGTAAACATTCACTATCAACAAAGCCAGCTGCCATTGCAGCAAGGAAAAGGCGTGCCAAACTTCGCAACCTGTCCCAAGAAGAAGGTGGTGACCCTGTAGCTGCCACACAGATGGCCGCCATCACCACCAGGAACCGTGAGCAGAAGAGACAAACACGCCTGGAGCACCTCCAGAGATCTCAAGAAGGTGACCCTGTTGCTGTCACACAGATGGCCACCATCACCACCAGGAACCGTGAGCAGAAGAGACAAACACGCCTGGAGCGCCTCCAGAGATCTCAAGAAGGTGACCCTGTTGCTGTCACACAGATGGCTGCCATCACCACTCAGCACCAAGAGAACATGAGACAAACACGCCTGGAGCGCCTCCAGAGATCTCAAGAAGGTGACCCTGTTGCTGCCACACAGATGGCTGCCATCACCACTCAGCACCAAGAGCAGATGAGACAAACACGCCTGGAGCGCCTCCAGAGATCTCAAGAAGGTGACCCTGTTGCTGCCACACAGATGGCTGCCATCACCACTCAGCACCAAGAGCACATGAGACAAACACGTCTGGAGCGCCTCCAGAGATCTCAAGAAGGTGACCCTGTAGCTGCCACACAGATGGCTGCCATCACCACTAGGAACCAAGAGCAGATGAGACAAACACGCCTGGAGCGCCTCCAGAGATCTCAAGAAGGTGACCCTGTTGCTGCCACACAGATGGCTGCCATCACCACTCAGCACCAAGAGCACATGAGACAAACACGCCAAAGTTGCCAACGCACCAATGGCGCAGCCTATTCATCTGCTCCTGCTCCAGCACGTCATGTCCTTGGCCCATGCACAGTTGAATGTCAGGGCTGCTCTGCACTGCATTTTCCAAATGAATCAAGGTCTGAAAGGGGCTACTTTTCATCTTGCTGTGCCAAGGGCAAGGTATCTCTCCTCCTCTCGATCCCACACCAAATGTGTTGATGGATCTTTTTCATGCACATGAATTGTTCATGCCACACATCCGTGCCTACAACTCTGCCTTGAGTTTTGCCTCAATAGGCGCTAATGTGGATGATGCTTTGATTGATAGGAGTTGTGGAATTTATACTTTTCGCATTCATGGCTCAATGTACCACCGGTTAGGATCATTGCTCCCAGAACCTGGACAGCATCCTGCTTTTGCACAACTCTATTTCTATGACACTAACCATGAGGTGGACAATCGTTTACATCATTTGAATACCTTGGACAGGAATACTTTGGTTTTATTGCAGCAAATGATTCAGAATCAAAACCGGCTGTATGGATTATTCAAGCAAGCTCTTGATGAGGAAACCTTGGCCAGTAATACTGATGGTAATCATGATGTTGAATTGCCTGGCCACAATGTTGCAATGCATATCCTGGATCAACCTGAATTGGACAACAGACGGTACAATGCACCAAGTTCCAGTGAGGTAGCTGTGATTCTTCCTGACGAAGGTTCAGGTAACCGTGATATTCGAGTATTGCTTCGTGCTGGAGCAATTCAGTCAATCTCAGAGCTCCATCCCGACTATTCTCCACTGGCATATGTACTCCTTTTTCCAACAGGCTCCCCAAGAGGCTGGCATCCTGGCATGATGCAAACTGGTCCAAATGCTACGACTCCACATTTGACAAGATTAACTTGCCTCATGCATGCTGCATTTCGGCTTTTTGTACGACCTGCTGCTCAGTTCTCCAATCACCTTCACTTTGCAGGGAAGCTGTTTCACCAATACATTGTGGACTGCTATGCCCAAGTGGAACAAGGCCGTCTTAATTTCATCCGTCTTAATCAACCAAGATTGCGTGCTGAACTTTATCAAGGCATTGCAGATGCTGTTGCTGGTGAGGATGTGACAAACACTCGACAGCTGGGGCGACGAATCATTCTGCCTTCATCTCACATTGGAAGTGCAAGAAACATGCACCAGCTTTGCCAGGATGCATTGGCAATTGTGCGCCGAATGGGCAAGCCAGACCTCTTTATTACAATGACAACCAATCCGCAGTGGCCAGAAGTTGTTGAAAACCTTCTTCCTGGCCAAACTGTAAATGACAGACCAGATTTGGTGGCACGAGTGTTCCATCTCAAATTTACAGAGATGATGTTTGACCTCCAGAAGCGGCAAGTGCTTGGAAGGGTTGTGGCTGCTATCTACACCATCGAATTTCAGAAGCGAGGATTGCCACATGCACATGTACTGGTCATTTTGGCAGAGAATGACAAACCGCGCACAGAATCTGACATTGACCATATTGTTTCAGCTGAGATCCCAGATGCATTGATAGATCCTGAACTTTTTGCAACTGTGAAGAGGTGTATGTTGCATGGGCCCTGTGGCACCAAAGTTTCCCCCAATCGATGGAAAAATTTGAAGTGTTGTAATAGTTCTACAAAGCCAGCAGGTGAATGCAAGGACAAGTATCCCCGGCCCTTTCAAGATGAGACAACACTCAATGATGATGGATTCCCTCAATATCATCGACGTGATGATGGAAGGACTGTAACTGTTCGAGGAGCTGAGTTGGACAACCGCTGGGTTGTGCCATATAATTGCCATCTTACCAAGAAGTATGATTGTCATATCAATGTTGAGGTAATTCAGTGCAGGCCGTCAAGTACCTCTACAAGTATGTATACAAGGGACACGACCGTGCTGCAGTCCAGATGGGGAAGATGTTGATGAGATCAAGCTCTATCTTGATGGACGTTATGTCTCTGCATCAGAGGCATGCTGGCGCCTCTTCAGCCTTCGTCTACATTCAGAGAAGCCCAATGTGATGCGCCTAATGTTCCATCTTCCCAATCAGCAATCAGTGGTTTTTGAGGAAAATGAAAATGTTGCTCAAGTGCTTGCAAGAGGACCACCCTGTACACAATTGACTGCCTGGTTGGACCTCAATCGGCATGATCAGTATGTCGCCAGTTCCTTTATCATGACATCCCACAACACTACACATGGAAAAGTGCTGGTGTCGAGAAGTGCTGGGTACGACGCTCCAATCACCGGCAGACATTCCCACTGTGTCTCGCCTCTACAGTGCTTCCCCTTCTTCTGGTGAGAGATACTTCCTGCGAAGGATGTTGACTGTAGTGAAAGGTGCAACAAGCTTTGAAGCTCTGAACCGTTGATGATGTACTTTGTCCAACATTTCAAGATGCCTGTCGTACATTGGGTCTTCTAGATGATGATACTGAGTGGCATCGAGCCATGCAGGAAGCCACACAGACACTCTCCCAGCAAGGCTCAGAAGACTTTTGCAATCATCCTCTTCAACTGTGATGTCTCTGACCCAAGGTCACTCTATGACTCTCACTGGGCTGCCCTGTCAGAAGACTATGCACACCGTCAACCCAGCCTTAGTGAACAACACCTGCAGGACCTCCTTGTGCGTAAACTTGATGCCCTTCTGGGGATAATGCACAGCCGTTCTGTATTCGAATGGATACCATCCCTCCGCACACTTCTGGTTGAGGAGCATGGGAGTGCCATGGACAACAATTCAGTCAACCATTTGTTAGAATTGCAGCTGTCATCATCCAACACTGATATTCAACAGCAGCTGGATCGCCTCCCTCTCCTGAATCTTGAACAGCGTGCTATTTTTGATGCTGTACTTGCTTCTGTGAACAACAATGCTGGTACTGAAAATCAGAAAAATGTTTATTTTGTTGATGGACCTGCAGGCTCAGGTAAGACGGAGTTGTTCAGGATGATCCTTGCCAAGGTGCGCAGTGAAGGGAAGGTTGCCCGCAACCCATATCAGGCATTGCTGCCTCAAACTTTGCCCCTTTGGGCCGTACTCTGCACTATATATCCGGGCTTCCAATTCAATTATATGAAACATCCATGTGCAACCTATCAAAGAGAAGGCAGAAGTTATGAAGGTTGCAAAGATTTTGATCATTGATGAGATCACAATGCTTAAGGGTGTTGGTCTTGATGTTCTTTCACAGTCTCTTTGTGATTTACTTGAACGTAATGATGCTCCATTTGGTGGCTTGGTTGTCATCATGGGTGGTGACTTTCGTCAAGTGCTTCCCATACTACGCCATGCTGGAAGAGCTACCACTGTGCATTCAACTGTCCTACAATCCAAAGTCTGGCAAACATCATCTGTGAATGTAATGCAACTCTCTGAAAATATGCGATTATGAATGGACTTACAGAACACAAATGCTAACCCAGAGTTCCAAGAAGTACTTTCCCATTTTGCATCTTTCCTGTTGAGGATCGGCGAGGATATGGGCCTTCCCCAATAAATCTACCATCTTATATATTCCAGCCTCAGGATACAAACGAACTGGTTGAGCATGTGTTTGATGATTTTTCTTCCAATGAACCAGCCTATTGGTCTGAACGTGCTATTCTATGTCCTAAACAAAGATGTTCAAAGAATCAATGATATGGTAACCTCAAGGCTACCTCATGATGAACATGTGTTTCTCAGTATTGACAACATCATATCTGAGGAACCTAATGATCCTGCACATACCCTCTATCCTCCTGAATTCCTGAACTCTTTGGAGCTATCTGGCCTTCCACCACATTGCCTCACTCTGAAAAAGGCATGTTGGTCATGCTGCTCCGAAACCTATCAAGCACACTCAGCAATGGCACCGCCTCATTGTTCGCCGTATCTCACAGTCTGTCCTCCAGTGTTTGATTCCTACCACTGCAGAAATTGTGGACATACCACGGATTGCTCTCCTATCACCTCAAGATGAGCTGCCATTTGTCTTCAAACGACGTCAGTTTCCAGTTCAACCAACATATGCAATGACGATCAACAAGAGTCAAGGTCAAACATTGCGAAGAGTTGGCATTTTCTTGCCACAAGGTGTATTTGCACATGGCCAGCTTTACGTTGCTCTCTCAAGAGTTCGTAACCCACATGATCTTTCATATTTACTGATGGTCATCTTCTGCACAACATTGTTTATAAGGAGGTCCTGATATCAAAACTGTGCCTCAGTATCATCAAC